>JAQIWN010001961.1:0-17902 GCA_034699025.1 Entomobrya cf. arborea Gr-Col-00668
TATTTTCTCTCTCTCTCTCTCTCTCTCTCTCTCTCTCTCTCTCTCTCTCTCACTCTCTCTCTCTCTCTTCTTGGTCTCCGTTTTATGTTTTGTACGCAGACCAAGAAGAAACCAAGTGGCTTAAGTAACGTGTATATGCTTGAGAAGGGCACATCGTCTACATATTATATTATCTTCCGAAGCATAAAAACAAAACCAGAAAAAAAAACGTTTTTTACTAAGCCCACTCACCACACAGTGTACGGAGTACAGCAAAAGAGAAAAAGAGTACTAATACGAATAAGAGCATCCATAACACCAGCACTGTTATCTAGAGGGAGATTCCTTTTTAAAAAACTACCAGTTTTTTCCACTCTACCTGGAAAAAGTGTATTATAAATATAAAGTGTATGCAGCCATTTATTCATCACATGTCACACTACACAGCAGAAATATCGTATATGTATGCATGCATGAAACAGTGGTGGTGGTGGTAGTGGTGGCAGAAGCATAAATATAATAATAAAAGTGATCGAAGAAAAAAAGTCAATTTTCTAAGCACTTTTATAAAAGAAAAAAAGTATGAAAGAAAAAAGCAGCATTAGTTCAGTTCAAATATGTGTAGAAGGAAAACTCAACACCATAAACTTTATAAAGTATTCTTCTTCGATGGACAAAGATTTGTAAATATTTTAAACTTTGCTGTTAGTGAAAGAGGCGTGTTCTCCAACAAATTACATGTAAGAAAAAACTAGCCCATTAAAAATATATTTAAAAAAAAAAAAAAAATCGAAACCAACTAACCTTTCGTTATATTTATTGGATTTAGATTGAAAATTCCTATCTGCTCATACTTGTAAAATTACTAAATATTTTTCTTGGATTGGCACGAGCCAGCGAACAAATTATTCCAAGTAAAGGTGGAACTACTAGGGTATGGCCATGGGATGATGAGCTAGATGTCAATAGTGTTAAATCCTTTTATTTTACTAATTCACAAGTGGTGGTGCTTCGATATCAAGTTTGGACTACTTTTTGGTCATAATTACTGGCTTAAGTTGTACTGCACAGGAAAATGTCAATGCATATTATGTATGACTAAAATTAGCACAAATTTGTATAAGTAGAAAGTATTTTTGTGACTTGTGCATTACACGTACACGTACACAGATAAATGCAAAAGAAGTCATGTGAAGCATAATAATCAAAATAAATTTAAAACATTAGCGTGTGATCATATCCTTAGAATTTCAAAATGATTAAATAAAACTTTATTGGTTGTGTAATCATTTTAAATCACAAGTTTTATTGAAGCGGTCACAGTAATTCATTTTAATAAGGAATCACAATTTAAAAATAACTTCAAAATTTAAAGCCAAGCTTACCACAGTATTTCTTCAAAGTATTTAAGCACCTTGCAGGAATCTTCTGCTTCTTACGTTAGCATTAAATTGGGCATTGCCTCCAAACTGTCCAAACTGGCCTTGTTGCTGCTGCTGTTGATTCGGTGGAGACCCTCCAACCCGAATGTCAATCTGAGGCTGGGACGCAGATAAGGGCAACCGATATTCATTTCCTGGAGGAAGAATAGGTCCATTGATGGGAATATATGGCCTATCATTAGGATAGTGAATAACGGTATTCCTCACAGGCTCGTATTTTAACCGTACTTCCGGTCGTGTCAATGTAGTATTGATTTCACCCACACCAGCTTCAACACTATACTTGGGTGGCTTGAGTAGCAGATTAATACTAGGACTTTGAACAAGAAAGTTTTTAAATGCAGCTAAAATGGTGTCCTATATTTTTTCATTTGGGATTTGCACGTCAATCGGAGTTGTGGTAATATTGGGTGGTTGGATCCAGAGAATGTGCTCATTTTTCATGGGGAGGGATTCCTCCGTTACACCGGAACAGTCTACTTCGTATATTCGTCCGACGGGGGATCTTCGAGTTCTGCAAACGACATCCAGATTTTGGAAACCTCTGGCAGTGAAAACCTGTGGTGTCGGGATGCCATGGGCGAGCAAAGCGTGGATTAAGATGAGACTTGCCTAGAAATATTCAGATTAAGATTCAGTACAAATTACAGTATTAAAAGTATTGGGGAAACTTGAGAAGTTTTTCGCTTACCGAAATTAGATTCATGTTGTTAATTTTTTTGGGACCCTTTGAATTGATTCTTGTTGGTTGATGAATGGGGACATGGTTAAAAAGTATTTCTACTTTATATATGTTTGAAGCACCTTAATTTTTTTTTAAAGCTTTACTTTACTTTTAACTGCTGACGTGACATCAGTGGGATACCTACCAGGTAACCCAATTTTTCTTTGTAAATGCTGGTCAGTTCTCACCTCAACCCTAAATTAATGACCTTCCATTGCAACTTAATCAAATTATTATTCTTATTTAATCGAACGATTGAATTTTGTCATTGTGATCGATTACAAATCATAAAAAAACATGCGTAACAACATTCATAATGTTCTCATGCAATGCACAATAAGTATATTTGCTGACCTTAGCAGAAAAAAAGTGAAATGATTTGCATATATAAACTTTAAATGGTCACCAGTCACCGTCACCAACACAGGCGTATCGTACACCGTACTTGATACCCTGCAGGTATGGTTTAGGTAGTAGATCGGTTCATGGCGTTTCAAAGAAGGCATAAATTTCATTGAAGTATTATGTCAATGATAATTTCAATTAAAATAGATGGTATTTGCAGGGGTTCAAATAAATAAAAAGATTGCGAACTAAAAATAGTTTGCCAGTACTTGGTAAACTGTTCAAAGAAGTAACAAAATGGTTCCTCGAAATTTCAAGTTGATAAAGTCAATTTTTATTTTTTTATTTTCAATGCAAGAAAGGGAAACAAGTAACATTTCTATTTATTTAACATAGTCAAAACCAAGGGTTTAGAAATCCAAATTATCAACGCATCATAAGGTTACGCGAATAGAGCATGTATTTTTCGAAACGGCAAAAAATTTCATAGTTACCAAAATATATACGTATGGCAATATATTATACACACATATACTTATATATACTTCTCCCATGGTAACTCCAAACTTTTTACATTGGCTTGGATCAAGTTTTTGAAATATTTTGGCCTGAATTAAAAATATTTACCAATTATATATTCACTTTGTACCGCTCAACAAGGAGCCGGTACAAAGTGAAAAAAATTGTTTATTTTTGATTTCCAGCAGTATTCGCGTCACATATTCAATAGCTTTAGATAAAAAATTTCTATAGTGGTTTAGCCCATTGGTCAAAACCCTTGAGTCAGTCTAAAAAAATCTAAAAAGTAAAAACTGGAAAAGTAACAAAGCAAACATGTTAAAAATATTTTTTCTCAAGAATCCTGGCCATTATCGCCACCATTGTTGCTGTTGCTACCGCCACCACCACCACCTCCCATCATCATTATGTCAGTGGGAGACTTTCCATTACAACCGTCAGCATCGTTACATTTGCATTCCATGCCAGTGTGCTGCATTCCTTTGTTGTCTGTGACAATTGCACCCATGCAACCATTCATGTTCGTGGCCACTGCAACGCAAAATCTATCCACGTGCAAGGTCCCATTGCTGGAGTATCTTAACCAGCATTGGGGCTCTAGAAAATGTTTAGTATAGTTTTTAAAAACTTAATTTCAGTTAATTTTTTAAATTCATAATTAATTAGCTTACGGGCACATTCCCTCAGATATTTTTCAGGAGGAGGATTTTCCCCGCAGCCGGCGTCTCCCATGCCGTCCTTCAGTTGACACTGAAAACATCTCAGTGCCCGGCTAAAACTTATGCAGAAAATTAGTAGGGTGCAGAAAACAGTTAAAAATTTTCCGTTGATGTTCATTTTTTAAAAGAAATTTTTTAGTTGATTTGCAAGTAGAAAAACAACTACTTTTTATGGAATATTTTTTCCCTGTTTTCGGCATGAATCCGGTATCATGAAAAGAATATGAATGGAAAATAAAATTATAAAAAGCAATAGATATAATTTTACACGAAAAAAAATCACACTATTTTATTTATTTATTTTGAGAATATCAAAATATTAAAATGGTAACAGGTTTGCTTCAATATATGCTCTGGAGAAGCGCATTATTTTTTTGTGCTTGAAAAAATAAGGGTTTTTTTAATCAATCTGGAAAATTAATCATCACTCGTATTGAATTTGCTGTTGGAGTTGTGGTTGGAACTGTTGGTTTCCTCCACTTCTGTACAAAGTCTGTCTGGAGACTCTAGCTGCCGGAGGTGGAGGTGGTGGTGGGGGTGGATTACCACCAGAAGCGGAAGTAGCAGTAGCCCCAGTTCCGCTACCACCCTTAGCAGGAGGAAGGATAGGACCTTGAAGGGGACTGTATGGCTTATCATCAGGGAAATGCACAACAGTCTTCTCAACAGGCTCGTATTGAAGGTTAACAGAGGCCACTCCACTGGTTGGCTTAAGCTCATCCACTAATCCACTTGAGCGTCATAAGTTTGTTCGGGCTTTTTAAGCAAAACGTTAATTTTGGACCATTTGCCTTCAGACTGCTTGAATCCAGCTTTGATAATCTCAGCAATTTTGTAACTGGGAATTTCAATGCCTACAATGGATTCCGCTCCGGCAGGTCCTTGAAGCCAGAGAATGTGTTCTGAACGGAGGGAAATAGCATCTTTATTTACTCCAGAACAATCCACTTTGTATTTGCCATCGGCAGTCTTTTGGGTTTTGCACTCGACGCCAAGGTTAGCTCCAGAGGAACCTCCGGCGGAGGCGGTAGCTTATTGAGGGCGGGCGTAGGCCGTAAAGGCGTGAAGAAGGACTATACAAGCCTATACACCAAAAAAAGAATGAAAATTCACATAAGAGTCCATTATCCAAAAACAAAATTTAGATGTTTTTTTTTTAGAGTACTTGTTACTTTCCATTAAGCAAATATAAAAATTTACAAAACTGAAGAGCTTATCTTATGCATTGCTACTGGGGTTTTACGTTTGGTCACGTCTCATTAGTTGGACTACATTTTTAAGGTTAGCAGTTTTTGTTGTTTTAAACGTTTCCTAATAAGTCAGTTAATTACATACATATTCATTGAAAGGTCTGTTGGATAATTCTAAGAGAAGATGTAGTGGTTGTGGTGTGTGTGGTCCAGCTACATTGGCTCACTAACAACGGCGAATATTAAAACGGTGTAATATGTTTTGTACGAACTCTGGTTAAGTCAATATATTCGATAGAGTAATCATGACTTAAAGACTAAAGGTGATAATGAAAGTAAACTTATGCGATGCGACTTGACAGTAAAAGGCAAAGTGATATTTATGTACATATTTTTTCCGTGGTCGTGATAATATTCGTGGCCAAAATGAAAGTGGGTAGTTGCATGGTAAGTTTTAAAGCACAAAAAGATTCTATCAGATAAAATGAATAGATAGACAAGTGGTTATATCGCATGTCACGTCAGCTATGTCTCTTTGACTGATAGTCTGTCTGCCTGGTCAGCGGTCAGTTGGTGGTGGCGGTGGTGGTGGAGAGATGAGCTGAATAAAAGAAATTTATATTTTGTTGGCAGGTTAATTGTTTAGCTTTTTATCTACATGTAGACTGTACTATACCCGTGATATTTTATATTTTAATGGCTGGTTTTTGTTATCGGTCAAGCGCGCCGGTACCAGGTGGCATACTGGTTACAATGCAATGTACTAAGATCGTCTATCAGATTAATATGCTCACTTGTGTAATGAATTTCTAAAATTTAGCATGAGATTTTTTTTTCTATTGTTAAGCTCCTGCATGTCATTATTAGCGTGTATTTTGTAGGAAATGTAAATGTGTTGTTTTGTTTTGTATATAACTAAAAAAAATAAATTTATTCGATGTTTAAAATTCGATTTGAATTTATAGTAGGTACATAAAATGTTATATTGATACGAGAGGTATAAACAGGTGTACAATTTAAAGCTTTTTTTTACAATTCTAAATTCTAAGTGTAGAAATTAAAATACGGCCTATTTTTCAATTTATTTTATTTACTCTGCATGTCCATTTACTCCATTTTGTAGTTCAGCTCCACCAACGCCCATGATTTCACGGTATTCATTCTGGTCATTGACCATTTTCAGGAAAACCTTGTATTTTTTTATCGTGGAAACTGCAAAAAAATTTATAAAGTATTTTTAATGAATTTTGTTTCTTTTGGCAATAATTTTTCAAAGTTTTTTTTTGTGCTACCTTTTCTTAGCATTCAGATCAGGTTGAATAATCATAGCTTCACCAGCCATTCTTGAGACAATATCTCGCAAGTCTTCCTTTCCTCCTGTGGCAGCTGCAGCAGCGAACATGGCACATCCGAGAAGTACTGCTTCGGGGCATTCGGGAACAACTACAAGAATTCCAACAGCATCCGCATGACTTTCGAGATAACGCTTGGACTTTTTCAGGCCACCGCAAATTACTAATTCTTGGAAGGAATGTCCAGCCTTTTCCATTTCTTCTTTGATGTGTCGACTTCCATACTATTAAATTAAAACAGAATTCATCTAATCATCCACTATACGTTATCGTTAAAATTAAAAATTAAACTCAAAATGACATTTTGAAGTACAGCCAATGCCTGAATTGTAGCCAAGTACTATAGATTGTATACCAAGAAGAGTGAAACAATACCGGAAGCATCAAGTCTCCCACATTTGATAGACATTTATAGTACTATCAACTTAATATTAATCCAAACATTTGAATGCCTATTTGGAACGCGGTAATTTCTTTTATTTTCAATTGATTTAACATTTTTTTTTTTTGGTACATAAAAAAACATCGTACGTCAGATAATAAAGTTTGCACAATGTATATATATCCATTCATTTAACAATCTAGCCAAGCAAATAAAAGTATCACTGTGAAACTTTTTTTTTTGTGGGGCTATGCGCTAAAAAAAAACTTTAATTTGAAATTCACCGTTGAATGGTTATATACTCATGATGATCATGAGCCAAGCAAGCCAAGTAAACAAAGTATCTAGCTGCAAGCTAAAAATTCTCTTTTTGTTTCGTTCGTTCATGTGGTTAATGAAAAGGTTTAGGGGTCAGAGTCAGAGTCTGCATTTCCTTTTGTAAATGATGCAATATTTTTAGATTACAACGAGGAAACCGACTCAAGTCAAAGGTAATATCTAAGCATATCTATATAATAGCAAAGATGTTATTCCGGTTCTTTGGTACAAAGCATGAAAGTATTTACGATAAAGCAAAACTCAAAATCTTTCATTCATTATGCTTCCCATCATTGTTTTTATTTACAACTTTATTTGCAGTTCCGTTAGATCGTTTTGCAATTTGCAATATTATTGTCGTTTTTTTAGAACTGTTGAGGCAGTATGTTAGAACTATTTTATTGACTCTCGGACAACATTCTTGATTAGAACTCTGTTAAAGTTTCCTCTGCTTTCCTTACAAAATCAAGGCTGAACAAAAAGGAATATGCATGAAAAGAAAACATCAACTCATCTTCAATAATGTACTTTGCTTATGGTTTTTATTTTGAAGTGTAATAAAGTTTTTATAATTGTGCCGAGTGCAGATAATAACAACTGCAATGTAAAAAAAATGACAAACTGGTTATGTCCGTCCATGTGAAAGGCAAAAGAGAAAGTTTCATAAGCATACTCAATGATGACGTTGTCTTATGTCACTGTACTGTGTCCAAAGATAACTACTAAAATAAAACCAACAAAACCATGCAAAAAGTGGAACATACCAAAAGTAACGTTGACATTACACACAACTTTCTAAACAGCAGTTATAAGTATTTTATTATAGTCAGCAATGTTCTGCATGTCTCACTGCTGTGATGCAAGTATCGTTTTCTCTTCCTTTCTTTTATACATAATCCTTTGTACATACAAAGGACTTGTTTCTACTTATCTACATCATTTGGCTTTTGAATTGAGATAATACCCTTTCAACTGAAGCTGTCTATATGCATAACACAGGGGTGTAGGTAGATATTGCTAACGCAGAGCAACTTTTATTATTTGTACTGGAAAACTGTCATTTTAGTCACGATAATTTTATTGTTTTTAAATGATGGGCGTATTTTAATTTTGAAAAGTTATAAACAGTCTGTTTTTTTTCTGCACTTATTGCCAATATAAGTCGAAATGCAAAAATTGGATCAGACAAACACAAATGATCAATGATTCGCAGTTCATTAAAATGTATAGCTCTACACACAAAATGCACCACGCATGCTTGGTATGCTTCGTGCTTGAGTCACTCGAATCGGACGTCTTGTTTGAATGATTCTTTTTACTGGAGTTGGATGCCAATATTTCCAGTTTCTATAAATTGCGACACTTGATTGTTTATGAGCTTATTGACAGTCCCATTTTCTGCTTGCATCTGTCACAATTGCGATGACCATCCAGTGAGTAATTACTTTGTGAGTTCCAAAAAAATGGAGGATCCCTACAAAAACTGTTATTTTATCTTTGTTCCTTATTTCGTAGGTTTGTCGCCAACTCGACAAACGCATCCTCCGCATTACGCAACAGCTTCTACCAGCACTGATGGAGGTCACGACATGCTAGACAGCTCGGGCACAGATATTCCAATCCTTCCCGGGTTAGCTTCTGGCATCCATGGGCAAAGTACTCCAGAGGAAAATGACCACAAGTTAAATTCAAAAGAGCCTACAGAGAGAAAGAAGAGGGGTACCCTTCCAAAGGAATCAGCCATGTTGTTAACCCAATGGCTGTACGACCACAGATATAACGCGTACCCGAGTGAAAGTGAGAAAATTCAGTTGTCAAAACAAGCCAAATTATCGTATGATCAGGTAAGATTTATACATAAACCATAAGAATACAAATCATTAAAAAAATAATTAACTTTAGCATAGTTTGGCTAACTCTAACATTGCCAAATTATTATCAGGTCTGCAACTGGTTCATCAACGCACGCCGAAGGATTCTGCCAGAAATGATCCTTAGTGACGGTCAGGATCCCCTGCAGTTTACCATCTCCAGAAGAAGGACAGCTCAACGCCGTGCCAACTGTCAAATCCAGGAAAGTGGTGACTCTAGTAAAACGTCTTCACCATTTTCATCATCTTCCACGGCGATACCACACACCAGCAACAACAACGACCCACCATCCACAGATAGCAGTAATAGCAGCAGTGAAAATCACCATTACCAGTACAGACACAAAAAGCAACGAATTACTGAAGCTTATGCAGAAACTTCGAAAGGAGAGAATTTATCGGATGGCAACTCGTCACAAGCGCAGGTCGTTATTGATACAAACCCAGATAACGCAAGAATCACTTCATTGTCACAGGAGAATCATCAGCTGAATCAACAATATTCAAGATTTAATAACGACACCACTACAACCTCAACGGTGAACATGGCCATGAATATTGTTAAACATGTCGATAACTCAGTCAGAGGAGGAGGAAGTAATTCAACAAAAAGTACAAAGAGCAACAATCAAAGTCAATGTCCATTCTCACTTCTCGTCGAAGCTGCTGTTCAAATGAGAGAGTTTGAGCGTCAGATGCAACAGGATAATTGAAACCCTCCAATACGCAAACGCCAACAACCACGATGAGTGATAAGCAGTTTTAATTAAATGTATAAATATATAAACGTTTTCATGAACCATTCAAGTCGACAAAGTTGTTATAAAAAAAAGGTAAATTTTGCAAATTAACTAAATCATTTACCATACTCTGTACTAATCATAAAATCTGTAAAGTAATGATATAGTGACAAGTTGAACCAATAAGTAAATAAATAAAGCGCAATTAATTTGTCGCCAGTTTATTGGTAAGGTTGAAAAACAAGGGCTTATTTATAATGGTGAAAAAATGCATAGCACATACACAATTTAGCGACAAGTAGCTCACGAGGCCGCATCTGACAGTAATTATTGTCTTTCAGTGAAAGTAATTCAACTTAGCTAATGTACACGTCAGCTAACCAAGTGGAGCAAAACTTGCAAAATTCGAACCCGTCTCCTGCGACAAGGACCAAGTTGGGAACGGAGCTAGTTCCCGAACTATCAGCTGGAGGGAAAAATGGATTTGAGCACTCAGAAGTTCAAAATCTATGCGCTCCTCTGGGGGAGAAGGAAGATGATGAGAGTACGGGGGATGAATTAGGGACACGGAAGAGAGGTGACGAGGATGAAGAGCTTCTCACTGGTATAGAAGGTCGGGTTGGAGATGTAGAGTTGAATAGTTGAACAAACTGGATTGCTGGTCACTAAGACGATAGGAATCGAGAACGGTACTTGGTTTAAAATCCCGTGAACCACCTGAGGATATGGGTTTGTACTAGCTTGACAGAGTTTTGGTGTAGATTGACTTGGCGAAGGGTTTGAATGTAGTTACCTTGTAAGGCGGAGGAGGAGGGGGAGGAAGTCTTGAATAGTTCGATGTGGGATGACTGCTGATTGGCAGCTACAATTTTGTTTAGGGTTTGATCTGATTGCTTGTTAGAGGTTGAGGTGGAAACTATCTAGCTGGAAACTGGAGGGAATGGGAAGAGGCGTAGGATGAAGGTGTTACGGAGCTCCAGTTGCTGCTGTCGTCGTACCTGTTGTTGTTGCTGTTGTTGTCGAGGTTGTCCCAGAATAGCATGATGTATGTGAGGTGACAACTGAACTGGAATCTGGTTTTAATTACCGTTGAGATGAGGTAATACGCTGGAAGGGAAGCTTACTGGATGGGTGGAGATAAGCTCGAAAGTTGGATGCTTCACAAGACTAGCTTGTTGTTGACAATTGGCATGACTCCTGGTTACTGTTATACTGATAGATTATTGGTAGCCCGGGGACATCCTGCAGAGCTACTGTTACAGAAACATTTTCAGGCTCACGGATGCTGGAGGTGCGATGGGTTCATAAGTGATGGTCGAGTATCTGGAATAGTTACAGGGGCTTCTTGTTGAGGTAAAGGAGATGTTTGATTTGTTTGTTGATTGACTCTTGTGACAGTGGTAGCAAGCTAGGATGGGATCAATATTGCTGGAAAGCTGACGTAAGTCCTTCAATTGATCTCCTCAATACAAAATTTGTCTAATCTCATCTCCATTTTCACTGATGAGCAAATCACTTTGCGCCAGTTATATCATCTGAGATCCAAATGGTGTTAGCCTTTCTGGAGGTCCATTTTCACTGAGCAAACCACTTTGCCCCAGTTATATCATCTGAGATCCAAATGGTGTTAGGCTTTCTGGAGGTCCAATTTTACCAGAAGCTATGATCCTTTCTATTTGACTTTGAGTAGTTAACTCGGACTGTTCTGCTGTTGTGACATGGCATCATCCCCTCCAAAATGAGTAGCAGAATAACTATTTGTAATAAAACTCTTAAATCTGGAAAAAGCTACTTGAGACAATACCAACAGTGAGAACAAAAGCAACCCACAAAAAAAACTTATGTTAGGTTACGTTAGTTACGGGTAAGAATAATGTCATTCCCATCAATCGGCAAAGCTTTCACACTTCCAAACAACTTATCCAAATCAATTTGACCATCCAATCCGAAGGTATGCTGTGCTCAATTCCTATTACACCTGGTAATAGTAATAGCAGCGTACCAGCTTACACGAGAATTAACCTAATCAATAAAATACATAAATTAAAAATTGAATTAATTTCAAAATTATCCACACATGTACACTTCAATTTTTTTTTTAAACAGCGACATCATCATCACCGGCTCCCTTCCTCTCCTCGCCGTCCGCGTCCAACTTCCCATTATTCTCCCTTTAATTAAGTACAACTCCAACTAAAATACCTGACTATTTTTATCCCGTTTCTCCTAAAAAAATATTTACAATGCGAAATGTAAAACTACAAAAACAACAACGACATGTTGTCGTGACCGCAACACGCGTTACAGTGAACACAACACTTTCAGAAGATCACTACCACCACCACTACACAATCATCATCATCATCCCCTAACAATTTTCTTTTTCATTAATTGGGAAGTATTATGTATTAAGTACTATTCATATATAACAAAGTATAAAAATATGACGATGATAGTAGATGTGACTGTCAACGTTAAGGTGACCACAGCAAAAACAGAGTTGTAAACTGAACGTTATGCATGTAAAATAAGTGATAGACAAGTATATACAAAATATGCAATACATTTAAAAGATATACTATATACCACTTATTTTGCATGCATAACGTTCAGTTTACATATTTTTATAGTGAACTAAAAAAGTATTTAACTTCAATTTTTAAAATAGTAGAATATAATCTTTCGCAAGATCACTGACAAACGGTGCAAGTCATTTTTAACATGGGTGCCATTTTTTTCCAATAGTCATCGTCGTCATGGTGATGATGATGACAAAAATATTGAATTATCTGTTAGGTGATGTGATGATCGAATTATTTTGAAGCATACTCGTTTAAAATGTTTTAACTGTTGGGAAATTACTGGTGGTGGAGGTGGTGGTGTGAAAATTGACACCGTTCAGTCTCGCCACTCGTAGGCATTCGATAGTGAGTTTAGTTGTCGAGTTACTTCGAGCTCCCAAGTGTATTGTATTCTTAAAAATGTCATCTGTACGTGCCAAATTAATAGATATTCTATAATATACTTGTTCTACGAAAACAATACATTCTGTTCATTAAATTATTCACCTGTACCACTTGAAATTTTTTTATCGTGTTTTGCCCTCATCTGGTTCAACTTTGTTGTGCGTATAAAGTAAAAAGCAGATCTTAAAGATATTTTATTAATGTATACTTGTATGCGTTTAAATGATAATGGAGTTCACTATAATGCGTAAAATATACACATTCCTCTTCACGCTGTGCCGATATACATGCACACTTATTAGTTTGGACTACTTTTTTAAAGTGCACATCCATGTGGTCATGTCAATCCATACACGCATTGTGTATGTCCCTCGAGGCATTTCGAGTCGATAATGTCTTCGATCAATGGCACAGCCGCCACTTTCCACTCATCCCGAACCTTAAAAATACAAATAGTTATATCAGACAATGCTCTGTTATTTTTAAAAACTGGGTATCATTTAACCCTTGAGTCATCTACAGTTCTCTATGCCTTATTTCCTCGAACTCATTATTTTTGCTCTAAACGTGTTCCACACATGTATTTATATTCCACAATTTTTTTTTAAAGATAAAACTACATCCTCCTAACGACTGTCCTATCGTTTCAGAATTTCAAGCATAAGCTATTGAACTTCATGAAGGTAAAACTTGTATAAGAAAGGAACTGAATAACCTTTGTATATAAATACATGCAATATGCTAATGCAATTTATTGCTAATTAATGCTGTTTCACTATTTCATCGTTTTGGTAGCATGTACTTATTGCTAGCTGTTTGTAATATATGCATGAATACTATAAGGAATAGGAAATTGTCGTCAATAAGTTAAAAGCTGTTTTATCCAGACCATTTGTCTTGGAAAGAGAAGCTTGTTTAAAGACAAGAGAAATGGAAAACAAAGAAGGAGTGTAATAACTAACAGCATGCCAACGTGCTCAGATGGACGCACAATTCGACTTTTCTTATTTCCTGTGCATACTCAAATATAAGTACACCAAGTACTTGTAAACAGGACACTGAAAAAGACACTGGTTCCTAAACCCGAGTTTCCTCTCGTGAAAAGGAGAGTAGGTGTGAGAGAATCCTTGCCTATTTCTTACGTTTACAGTTCAAATTCAATCCACTCACAATGTATCCATATGTATGCTATTGGAAATGCAAGAAACGATCAAAAGAAATATTCAACTCACTGCTTCAACGCGGCGAAGTACTCGAATAAAGTTTTTTCCAGCTAACTTCTTCAAAACATTCTGTTGAACAGCATAGGTCGTCTATAAGTTAGCGAACAGATTGGGGTACTTTGAGACGTTATCAGTCCTCGAAGAGTACTGTGGAGAAAAAAAGATGAACACATGATTAAGGAATAACGAACATTTCTGGTTAAGGTTACACGTTTTTTAAAAAAAATGCTGTTATGTATGTTATGTGGAACACTACCGGGAAATACATATTTTGTGAATGGACGAAATTTGAATAAAAGGTGAGCAATATGTCACAATAACACAAAAAAAATAAGCAAAACTTTGAATTTAAATTGTACTTACAAATTTATCCCATCTAAGCCAGCGCCAATCCTTAATCCCTGGTCTAATCCAGCAACGCTGCGGATATGGTTGATATGAACTGTAATTTCGATAATCAGTGAGCTTAGTTATTTATCACATTACACAGTTAATTTTTAACGATGTTTTTATGTAATTTACATTAAGAACTATCCGTAATCCAGCAAAGTTACTAATGACACGCGTAAATGTGCGCGGTAGGCTTATACCACTTTTGTTTTGTTTATGAACCCATGTCTTATGTCTGTCATGAAAGTGTATCTCAGTTATTATAAACTCTCCTGTACTGTATGCTCCCCGTGAGCAAAAAAAAAAAAAAAAAAAAACTTCCAAGAAAACCATCATGGACAACTGGAGTATTCAAGATTCAATAAGCTAAAACTGTATCTTTGATATTTTTTAGCAAATAATTATCTAGATATCTGGTTCATTGAAGAAAGTGAAAGTTATGCACTCATACAAGCATATTAGCATATATGCATTTATGTATACATGTTTGCCTCTCCAGTCTATCCTGAAAAATATATATGAGATGGCAGATCACTCATGACTAACTCAAACTTTAATGCATGACATTTTCACATGAAGTGGCAATGGATCAAAATAAACGTATGGTTCAAAAGTTGTGTGCATTGTAGTGTAATACTTGCGACAACTTCATGAGAAAACAGAAACTTTATAAATAAGCAAACATAATTTTTACGGGCTTTCGACAGTTTGGAGGCAGTAAAACACTGACTGGCGTGAGTCGTTTTATTTGTACCGTCAAACCACATCTGTTTCACCTAACATGGAGACTGATAAAATCCTTTCATAGTCTCACGTTCCCGGAAAATGTGCCTACTCATTAATATGAACTGTTTTTAAAAACAAATGTTGTACCCATTAAATGGAAAATCGGTTTATCTTTTTTTTGGAACACGAATCCTCCTTTTTAGGCTTTACCAAAATATATACCAATTAACATTAATAGAAACTGAAAAACTGAATACAACATATTGTATACGACACCATCATTTATCTCTAGTCGGGTTTAACGAGATTGTAGAAGTGATACACAGGAAGGAAACAAAGTCATTACTGCTTGCCTAAAATTCTGTGCTAACTAGTTTATTAACGAAAATGAGGTGAATGTATACTGCATTTTGCAACACGTTACAGTAATAACTTCACCCACTTGTGAAAAAATAAGCAGAACATTCGTATTCAAGTTCATATTACCCCTGTATATTATCCTGAGGACGTATTAAATGCAGTTAACCTACACAGGAGATAAAGTATACTCATTGTTATGAAAAAAATATACTTCTTGCCCGTATGACACTTGGCTTACATTCATTATTGTTAGAATAGTAATAACAACAAAAATAACTATGCAGAGTCTATTAATGTCAGAGAATTCTCATTTCAAACGCATCTCTTTCATAAATTGTATTTTCGCATTTTTGCCACTTGTCACCATCATTCTATTAGGCGGGTCACAAAAAGGTACAAAAATATTAGGTGACTATACCTTTGATTATACTTTTCTCTTGTTTTCATACTGTTATTATGACGAGAAGAAACAAAAGGTAAAAATGCGTTGACTCTGGTGAACGTGATAAAATTATTTTGTCACGTTCAACGTTTAACTCAACTTTCTTTCAACAAGTGGAAAGTTTAGTAAAAATTCTGTTTCAAACTTGGTATACATACAAATGTACCCGTTTAATTTATACAATGCAATGTTTGAATTCAAGCTTCAGTTGAGACGTGCTGTTTTGAGTGTACTTTTGCATCAATGCTCGCCCTAGTATATTTTGCTAAGATAATAAATGGATTTGTTTGAAAATATAACGCAACGTCGGACAATTTGTAGCAAAGAGTCTTGTAGAACGAGCGAGTATTTTGGCAGAAGTGAGTGAAAAACAAAATGTTGCTGTTACGGCTTCATTGCTTTCACTCGAGTTTGCACTGTGTGTTGACATGTACAGCACATTTGGCCACATTTTCTACAGATTTTCTGCATCTCAACAAAATACTACCCACTAACAGGAAGATATATCTACTAATTGAAAGAGACACATCCACTACAGACATGCATAAATTCGCACACACGTGATTGTTGCAGAAAGCAGTAGACCCGTCCTCATCCTAATCATCACAACTATTTTTGCATAAATACAAAAATGTAATTTTCACTGGAGAAAAAAAAAGAAAGTTGACGGAGAAAGAAAAGAGTACATCAGCACATCAACAGCACATGGAAAATGGAAAGAGAACGTCAAGTGGAACAAGTGCTTTGTCTTGGATGTGTCAGTGCCATTCTCTCTCTTTCTCTGTTCCTCTCTGTGTTTCTTCCTTTTTTTCAGACTCACTCACATATATTCATAGACTCAAACATTTTTTTTTCTGAATTGATATTGGTAACTAAATGTTTCAGTTTGTTTTTTCAAAGTTATGTTCTCTTCTGCAGCGATCCTTACGTAGATTGAAAGAGCAGAATGTAGGCTTCAAAATGGATGTATTCATTTGCTTGAATTAGCTTATCTGCACAAGCCACGAACCCGCTAATTAAAACCACCGATTAAAGAGAGACTCTAAAAAGCAAGATATTATAGCAGATGATATTTCGGTCTGATAATATTGATTTGAAAAGAGGGACGTGAAAAGAAAAGTGTAATTTACTTATAAATCGAATATGATTGATATATTATGGCTACATTATAGTTTTTTTTTTGGCATCAAACTCTTGATACACACTTGTGAAGTACCCCACGTTCGTACTTTGTATGCATCTTTGCATTAAAAAAGCTTTGAAACTTTCAATGATATCATGGGAAAGAATCAGAAATGGTATCTTTTCAGGGGGCATTAACACAAAAGCAACTTGAAGTATTGTATAAATGTCTGAAAGTTTTTGTGCATGTGATAATGGAACTAGGTTTACGATGATGATGATGACTAGGCCGATGGCAGTGATGATAAGGGTGACACACGTATCGTGTTATTCAGTAGAACAGTTTCTCTCTGTCGTCGTGTCAAAAATATATATTTTGTGAGGACGAGGACTATGATAAAAGCAAAATAGTGTAGACAAACTTTGACTTCAACCAGAGATGTTTTAAATCTATAAATAGCTTAATGGTACACACAGGCGAAATCTCTGAGTATTTATATGAGAATAAATATAACTTCAATAAATATTTTCTCTCGATCGCACTCTGCACAATGATCAACAAAGAATCATGTCCAAACCCAAATTAATTCAGACAAACTTTTGAAAATATATATATATATATATATTTTTGAGATTGATAAGGCTGCCTACAACTTAGTTGAATTAAAATTTGCTTGTACAGTATGTCGAAGTAATGCCACTCTAAAGCTGATTCAAAATTGTCGAACAATTGTAAAAATTACTGCTGAATGAACCCGGGTGGGCGTGTCAAACTTTTAGATGCTTTGCAAAATTAAAATAGCGTAATAACAATCGCAGAACTATGCTACCATTTCGTATCTCGAAACCCATTGATTGGGAATGAACAGTTGAAATAAGATGTGCTGCGGCGAAGAACATATAAATCACTTTTAATCAATTGGCAAAATGTGGATTTTTAGGTGCACCATTTATATTGACATTTCAAATTTCCGTACGTACTGAAGACATGATATGACGACAAATTCACAATGCTGAGGATGAATACGGCTATTAATTACGCTCGACCGTGACATTTTTTGTGTGACCCGACGTATTATTTTCCTGAATGAG
>JAQIWN010001962.1:0-17902 GCA_034699025.1 Entomobrya cf. arborea Gr-Col-00668
TCATTCAGGAAAAAAATACGTCGGGTCACACAAAAAATGTCACGGTCGAGCGTAATTAATAGCCGTATTCATCCTCATATGGAAAATAAATGTATTCTACTTTTGAGGTTGGTGTCCTGTAAAATTAAACGACATGCAAAAGAGGTGGACGGCAAATACTGTTTGTAGTATGATTGCTTTTCCCAGTTATACGTATTTATGTATGCCTCACAGACAACATCAAGATTGCTTCGTTCCCCTTAAATCCAAATGTGGATGTACCTAAGTATATTATCATGATAAAGTTTCAACTTTCAACAATTTTTTCTACTAATTCAAGACCAGGATTTCTGGCTGAAATCTTGCTCTGGCTTTGTCGTCATCTCTCCTCTTTTCTGACTCATCTAGAATAACAAGTCGGAACTACACACTATAGTGCATACAATACTAGATAAGGATAGATGTAACCGGAATAACAACGGAACCGTTTAAATATTAAATGGGTTTCATTTATAATGAAATGGCATGGAGGATATGAAAGGAGAGCATTCGAAAATGCATGGGCACTTCCAAAAATTTAACTCGCATCACAATGCTCGTAGGATTAGATGTAATCTGTTTTCGTTCATAAATACTTGTGTAGATATGTAATATCAGGGATGAAACTGTTAACCAGGCGACGGAAAAAAAATATCCTAGTTAGCAAATTATACTACCTTCAAACTCGTGCGCACGTGTGCACTCATATTTTGAGTATATTTTTTCAAATTTAGAATGTTTATTTGACATTTCGATAAAGTAAACAGAGGTTTAAGCCAAATAAAACCACTTCATAATATACAGACTTGCACGAAAATCAAATTTTTATCATAAGAACAAGCACGTATTTTACGCTACCTACTTCCGCTAACAAATAAAATATTCCGAGTGTTAGCTTGGTGCTATTACATAATCCCAATGTTTCCACTGGTTATGGCAAAATGTAAACAAGACTTTTTCATCAACTTGTCTTTCAAAATGCATCTATATTGCGTTAGCATGATAAATAGGACTGAAAGGAAGCATGAACGTACAACATGTTTAGAACTATTTTTTATATATGCATTCATAAATGCAGTACTAGTTTGCTTTACTACATCGTTTTTATAATTGTTAAACTGTAAACCCAGCATGCCATTTTCTTGTTTTATGTTTTCCCTGTTAACTGTCAGTACTTTCATGCAAATACGTATTTCTATATATATGTACTTGTTTGCATGCATAGTATTACAATAGCTACTACGATGATTATAATAGTATAAATAAAATGAATACTGTAACTTGCAAAACGTGCAATAAATATTGAAATAGTATATAACATGCATATATATGTCGTATGTACATTGCAAACAATCTGATGGCGCTGATAGTCTCGTTGTAGTGACAAAGTTATTATTTTTATTGATTATTTCTCACTCGCTTGCTTGTTCTTTATTTTTTCAAGTCTGTCGGTGGGTATTACACAAAAAGAAAATGTTTTTTTTCTTTCTTCCTCGATTCTCCCTGACGGACGGAATACACCCGTTGCAAAATGGCAACAATATTGTTGTTAGGTTTTGAGATTCTTTGGAACAATATTCATATCTTCGATAAATCTTTGAATGGATTTCGCGGCCCCATTTTTACCAAACCAAACCAGCGGGAGGAATAGTATATTGCAATTTTCTACGTTGTTGCTTTCTATTTAGTAATATAGTATATATATGTATGTACCTATATATGAAGGTACATTGCATGGGCCAAACCAACCAACATTAGAAAATAGTATTTTTTCTCAGTCTCTCGAATGCTGTTCTGCTGTGCAATTTTCTTGTGTGTTTTTCTTGTCGAAATATTTTTACTAGCAGAGCTTGTCCTCAAGTCTCTGTGCATCTGTTGGACAGGACGAGGAGGACAATTTTCCTACAACTTTTTTCAATAGAAAGCTCACTACACATTTTGTTCAGAGTGAGTAAATATTGGATATTGGGATCGACTATGTGTGTTCGTTTGTGTGACGACAACAACGAGTTTTCTAGTGTATGTTTACTTGTGCCGCACAATCATTTCTTTGTTATTTTAGAATAAGCCAGCTAAGATTTTTTTTATTACTATTGTCATTACCATTGTTGTTATACACATTGTTAGGTACGATCTGCACCATAAAGCCCATAACAAGAATACATGGTTAAGTAAAATGATGCCTCTCTCCAAGCTGCTTTTTTTCTGGTGATGGTGTTGTCAAAATGACCAACTTATTACTTTTTTCGTACTCTCCGAAAAATAAATACGCTGCGAGCCTGAGTCAACACCAAATAATTTCAATGTGAACAGAAATGCGTGCATAGACAACAACACGCATATTCATTTCCAGATAAAAAGAGGCTTTGACTGTAAATTCAAAAATATATTCTGATTCTTTTTCGCTGTCAAAAAAGTATACATGCCTCATGCACACTGCAAATTTATATTTGTACATACGTTGCGTGTAATCAGACAGCCATAAACACATGATTTTTTTTGTATAAAGTATACATGATATGATAGCTTCTCCAAACCAGCCAAGATTCTACAATAGACAAAAAAAATACGCGAGAGATGAAAAGGCCATTCTGATTCTGATTCAAATGTTTATTTCTTCCTCTTTTGCTTTTCTGCATTAAATTCTCTTTCTGCTCAACCTCTTATGCTCTCCACGATCTTCACCAACACTGCTGCTTTTTATATGAAATACGAAGGAATCAACAACCTGACATGGGATAATAAAAAAAGTACGCTTCGTTTTCCTCTCTTCCTTATTCTTCTTCTTCTTCTCCTGCTTTACTATTTACTACTTTGTCTGTGTGATGATGATAGCAAGCGTGGTGGAAATGGTGGTGGTATTCTCTCTTTCTGTGAACCGCTGGATCATATCACTGCACAACATCTCATATGAAAAGGTAACAGAAAATTTGAGTAGAATTGTTATGTTTGCTGGTTGTGATGCTGCTGCTGCAAAAAAAGAGGAAATCTCCCTAGATGTGTACAAGGTTTGCTTCATTTATTACAAGTAAGTATGTGGCACACTTCATGCATACAAATATGACTTTCTCTCTATTTTCTCCAGTCAGCCATTCAGACATGGCATTGGAAGGCAACTATAAAAAAATACTACATACCCTGAGTATATGAATACTACAGCTGTGTGGTTTCCTGCTGCTTCTCTTGCTGCTGATTCAGATACAATATTGTAAATGACACATAGCTCATACCACCACCAGACCACCCATTTCCATTTATTATGACTGCTTTTTATATATGAGTATCAAAATATAAATATGATGTGTAAAGAGATACAACATTACGTGCATCACACAATTATATATATGTTATTTGGATTTTTTTTCCATAAAAAACAACGACAAAAAAGAAATATTGTCCATGCATGCATGCATGGCAACGAATGAATTCTCAGTGTAGTTTTGTGTACTACACTCTGGCTTAGGATCTTGACGGACCATGACGATCATTATGTTTGGTTGGCTATATATTTTATAGATAGCGATGGTGTTCTGGTCTTTTTTTAAAAGCACAGGTTTAAAATATAAAGCGAGTAAAAAGTATCTACAGAAAAAAGTAGTACAAATCCGACAAGTCCGAATGGAGGGTCTTACAGTGCTGACTAACTATTTTGGTTGCTGCTGCTGCTGTACACGACGAATTCCACGAAGAATTTGGCAATAAGTCATAGGAAAAGGCTACTTAAAAATTCCAGGCACATTCACCACCTCGTCGGCTGAAGCTTCTATGCCATACCATGTAGAAAACCCAAGACCACGACATCAAGATGAGAGAGAGAAAAAAAGCGAAACAGATACGTTTCCACAGACGTAAGTACATAAGTATCAGAGAAATTTGCTTCTCTCAAGAAAATGAGCAAACTGATGATTTCATTTCTTTTCCAACAAAAAGAGAAAAAACGGTGACTTGCTTCAAGTTACATAATTCCGTATCCGTTTTTGTTACTACTTGAAGAGCTCATCTTGTAAGGGGACTCAACCCAGTAGTAGTGTCATGACACAACAACTTATGATCTTCTATATGTATCCTTGTTTATTTTTTGATATTTTAGAGTTTAAAGATAACATAGTTTGCAATTCAATATCAGCATCAAGCTCAGTGAGTGAAATGAATAATTTTTGAAACTGAACAACTTCACAAGAAACAGCTGAAAAAATGATGATCGTTCTCATCAGCTTGCCTGTTTTTTACTCTCTTAGTTCTTTTTTTGAATGACCTTTTTCTCATCACCATGATTATTCCACTTGGGTTGGCACTCTGAAAGCAATATTCAGTGGAGAGGCCAAAGATCCACACAAGCGTATGAAAATGTGTGCTCATTTGCCTTTTTTACTAAGGGCTCAGCTGCAAGTAAAAAAATATGAAAGCATAATTCTCTCGTTTTTTTTCTATGCATAGCAGGAAATTGTCGAACACTTGTTCACTTAAAAAGACAAGGGTCGCAAGACTTGAGGATATGCTATATAATTTAGTTGTAGCAAGAAAATTAGAAGATTGTCAGTCAGTACAAAGTTGCCAGTTGTCCGTAGTGCGTCCTTATTCAACAAAATATGTATATTTTAGTAAAATAGCAGCTGCATCAACTATTTATACAAGAATAACTCCTGAGTAACGAAACGGGAAGGCTATGATGATTGATGATGAAAATGTTTTTATTTTTGATTTGGAGCTCGCCTTCCCCATTAGTTTTTCAAATACGAATTTGTGGAAATGAGCCATTTTAAAACAGAACGCCTGTGGATGTCAGATTTTGCTACATAATTAAGTAATACGACAAAGCTGCAAGGTAAGATGACAAAAAGGATAGCCACGTTACCAGATATATTTGTTTCGTTTTGGTGTAATGTCATCTCATCATATTTTTCATGAATACTAAAAGAAAAAAAAACAAAGAAATGGAGAAGACAGGAAAGAATGAGCGCAGAACTTGTAAAAAATGCCAGAATGCACAAAATTGATTCATCCTTATGTATTATATTGTTCCTAACATCGGGAGGCTTCCGCAATTAAGATATGATGGACGCATTCGCCTTCATAGAGTTACATGGAATCATGATATACATGGAGATTTTGACGCTGAAAAATAAGAAAATGCATCAAATAAATATTTACGACAATGTCAGAACTGGAGGCATTGGTGGAGGTGATAGGTTTTGTGGCTGTTTGGTTTGATGGTTTTGATCAAGAGTTTGGCAGTAGAGAATACTGCTGATGACATTGCAGTCATCTTTGTCGCGGTGATGTGGTACTGACGACTTGCAACAGCAGAAGCGTGTAGTGAAAAGGAACCGGACCAAAAACCACAAGTTAATAATAGTAATACAAATAGACAGACTGAATGAAAAGAAGGCACTGTACGAAGCCGAAGTAAATGATGATTTTGATGATGATGGTAAAAAACAGACGTCAAAAGTAGTGCCCTAGTATAAAGTCGGAGTGGGAAAAAGCGAAAAGCTAGACCTAAAAAATGGAGAAAGTGGTTGGCTCGATGATATTGACGATGATGTGTGGAGAGAGAAGTAGTTCATCAATAAATAAACCAGTGTAAGGCTTCACATCATCACCATCTACATCATCATCAAATTCTTGTTGACTGTATAATATTCCCCAGAAATATATGCGTCTTTGCTACCATCCATGCGTTGAGTTTTAGGTATGAATAGGTGACTATATGTAAATATATGTTCCTTAAAAAAATTATAAAACATCAACATAGAAACCATATCCGTTTTTTGAGAAGGAGATTCCTAGAAGTACTCTCTACTTCACCATCAATTTTGCTCTTCTACTTACATAGCTTGTATTCATGCATCATCATAATAAACATCATCATCGGGATCATCTTGAACGCGTCATCGTCTTATTCCCTTTTCTTCTTGAGAGACGAAAACAAGAAGAGATCCAGATCCAGCTACTTTCACCCACTCACTTTCCTTCCCTCATAGAAAAAGGGAAAAGAGATAGACCGAGAGAAAGAGAGAAGAGTCACATTTTTTCATCTTCTCCCTTTTTAAAAGCTTTTTTCTCTTCCGTCTTTCACAACTTTGTGAGTGTTTGTGTCTGCGTGTGTGTGCTTTTCCACTTCTCCTTTTTTCATCTGGATTTGCATAATACTCTCTTCTAGATTCCATTTCAAGCCATCATCGTGATCATCTCTCCATCAGATTCCTCTTTTTTCTTCGTAAAGTAGTCCTAAGGTAGCTAGCTACTAGTAGATAGTAGGTAAACTTATAGTGATTTTTGTGAAAGGACGAAGACCAGATCATATCCATATAGTCCTTCCTAAGAAAATCTACGTGTTGTCAAGTTATGTGGGGTGAGATTTTATGTTACGCTTTTATGCCCAATAACAGCATAAAATTTTAGGATTACAGCATGCGGCCTCTTATAAGAAGTTTTTGGTACGAAACAACGACAATGCACTGCTCGACAATGTTTTGTTACCGACTATAAATTTTTTAGTTTAAAATAAACCGTAATTAAAGTAGTAGGCAAAGTGCGGTAACCAAATTAATGCAAGATAAATCATGAGGTAGAAATACTTCATATAAAATATTTTTCCTAGAACAAAAAACACGAAAATGTGCTTTTAACGTAAATTTATTTGCAGATATCTTCAAAATTCTTCACTTAAAAAATCTACTTTTCTTTGTACTTTTGAGCATAAAATTAAATACACTTCTTGCAGAGATTTGTCAAAATACCATAATAGCAAAAGGTTTCTCTTTTATTTTCCATGTAGATATCTAACAAAAAATTGGACTTTTTACCATGTATTTTTTATGAGAGGCATTTGTGGGATAAGGTTCGCTGGAGATACATGTGTACTCTCTCACTCTTCCTATCCATCTCCCATCCATTCCACTCTTGTGTGCATGCATCACGGTAATAATGTCACTCTTATCCATTTTCCTCAGTAATAATACTATCAAAGTAAACTGATCGTCAAAGATGATGCATACAAAGCAGCTTTCTGTCTCTCTTTTTTGGAATTTAAGGACGCCCGGCTTTGGTGTGCGCTGTCGTCATGCTCATCACCATAAAAAATGAAATAGGCTTTTAAAAAATGCACACACTTGGCTACTCGTGTTCCTGGTGGGTTTACTATAAAAGGGATTTTTGCCAAGCAAAAGCAACAGACAGACAGTTTTCTCCTAAAAAAGGTCTATCCATCTATCCAACTATCTACTTACTTCAAGGGAAAAGAGGCTAATTCTATACACTGTGTACACAACCCCGCTTCAAAATTCTAAACTGATTCAAGAGGAATGACTAAGCTAAAAATATTTAAACAGGAAGAGAACCTTCTAGGACTACATATTGTACACAAACGCACACTTTTACTTTCATCATAAATAGGCGCATTAAATATTACTCAAGTGGAATAAAAAAAGCCAAAAAACCAAATAACTTTTTTTTTCGTCAGATAACTCAGAAAAGGCATTGCGTATATCAACAAGATCACATGACAGTTTTAAAAAAGTACCAACTCTTACTCCTGACATAATATTTTTTGCTAAAGAAAACATATTATTATGCATCATGCGCTTAAAAATACAAATTTACATTGACGACGATGTCGTCAACGACCATGCTTTTTTCTTTAAAGCTGTTTTATCTTCTTCAACTTCTGTAACTCTTTGTACGACTATCTGTTTTAAATGGCAAATGATGACATGGGATGTGATGGGATGATGATTGATAACCATAATGTAAACCTTATTCTTTATCTTATTTTTTCTGCACGCCTTTGCTTTTTTCTTTGGATACTTGAGACGAGAATCATATTTATTTTACTTAAGCATCTCCTTATTTTATGTTCTTGTGAGAGTTAAATTTAAAGAGACAGTTGGTGAAAGCATTTATTTAGTTTTATTTAGTTTTTTTCTATGTTTCTAAAAAATATCTTTTCTTCCTCTCCACTTGTTTATTCTGCAAAACTATACAGTAGCAGTAATAGTAACAACAAAAAGTTTGCATATTTGTGTAATGGCATATAATACATATTGCGTAGAGTTTAGTACTACAACGAAGCTTCTATTTTTTGAAGAGATTTAACACAAAAAAACATGATTGCTTCTCTTTCCTCTTTGTTTCCTTTGATGTGATGATGACGATGCAGATGAGAATAATGATGAAAAACGGAGAAAATGGAAAGGACATTATAAAAAAGCGTATATTCTTACATTTTTAAAATGTTAGACATTCTTTACTTGTTTGTTGGACACGATAGAACTTAAATATATGCTGAATTTTGAGTTACTTGCGCTGCTTCTGCGTGTGAGTAGAATTTGTGCGTGGTTTAACGTCATAAAAATACTCTACAGTATTACAACTAAAAAGAAAGAAAAAACAACACTAGGAAATGGATACATTATTTTGCAGATTCCCCTTGAGCATTTTTGTGTATATATGAATACTTTTTTTTGCGTCTCTTCCTACTTTCTCTAGAAAGGGAATAAAAGGGGAATGATGAAAAGTGTGCAGTAGATGGTGTGACGAAACAATTCATCTTCATTCACCATTTCACCGTGGCTAACGGAAACCTTATCCTTCCATTTAATTTTATAGTTCCCTCATATTTTCCTTGAACGTGTTTAAAATATCCATGCATTTTTATCTACATATATGTGAAACCGTTATAAAAAATACACTTTTCATTTTTATAATACAATTATCGAGGAAAATTTAGTGGGTGCACAGTAGCATTTATAATGAAACTCAGTCTTGTTTTAAAAATTAATTAGCCCCTTTTTATTGAAGAGATAACTTGGTCGCAGTATTAGTACTAGTATGAACCTCATAGTTGTGGTGGCGGAGAATTGGGGATGTAGTTTATTAGTTAGAGGTGCAGTTAATAGGCATTCTTTACCGAAAACGACATATTTCATTATCGTCGTCATCATCATCATTGTCCAACATCAGCTTATATCCACTTGGCTTACTCTGCTATTATGGGAGTGCATTATATCGTTACTGAGCTATTGTCCAAGTTATTTATGTATGTTGAAGTAGACTATAAAGTAATTCAGTAGAAAATGAGATATGTTTTGGTCGATCGTTCGTATGAGCTGTTAGCTTTTCAACTGCTTCTGGCATGGTTGGTAGTGTTGGTGCTTTGCAGTTTCACTACTTGGAGACGATGATCATGATAGCGATTATTAGTGAATGAATAGGAAAAAGCGATGATGATAGTTCTTGTATGTGTGGCACAAGGAAAAAAATGATTTTGCCTTTCCGGAAGGAAAGTAATTAATCGCATCTTTGGTATGGTGCGACCCGTCGTATTTCATTGTCACTTGCCACCAGCGCGTCCTTCTCTCTAAATATGCAAATATCCGCAATAAATAATTCACAGAAGAGAAAGAGAGAAGGAAACTGAGAGATTTTCATCTTTGGCTTTACTAGTTAGCAGCAATAGTGGAAGAACAGTAGCATGGGATAGTGAATAGTGGCTGATGATTATGATGATCACGCTGAACATTTTATATTAATTTGCATGAATCTAATGTCAAGCAAGCAAAGGGAGAAGAGAACGAGAGTGAGAAGCATGACTGAAAATATAAAATCTGATGACGTGCGTACATGCATTGCCATGCCAATTTTCTATTTAAAACGAAGAAAAAAGAGAAAAAGTCGGCAAGCTAAAAAAAAATTCCCTTCTTCGTTCGTTTTTTTCCTCCTTCCATTTACTCCTCACTTTGTTAGTGATGTGAAATGTCGTGTCTTATAAAATATGCAAGATATTTTTTTCTCGATGGTACTTTTACTAGAATGCCATCACCATCATCATCAACAGCACTATTACCACTACCCACTACCCATTCACAGAGTGGGATTTCAATTAGCGTCATTTGACTTGAATGAAGTCTCTTCTTCTTCGACTTTCACAGCCCGATTTGTGTGCGTGCACCCACTCCCAAAAGTCATCATTATTATCAAAAAAAAATCATAAATGGGAAAGGGGAATAATATACATACTATGTATTCCTCTCTTACTTCTTATGTATGTGTTTAGTTTATTTGAAGGAGTTGATTGTCACTTCATTTTTTCCTTCTCAATTATCTCATCTCTCCCTGTGTTCTCCATTATATCTATTTTTTGAATATTTTTCGCTCTTACGGCCCTCTGACATTATAAACACATGAGCATCATGTAGTGTACAGCTAAAAGTGAAAAGAAGAATATTATCAAATTTTGCTGTGGTGGTGATGATGATGGTGGCAATGATGGCACCATGGTGGTCGTCGTTGTAAATGCAATAAGAAGTACGAGGGTGGCATCAACCACCATCACCATCATCGTAGCCAACTTTGTAGTTAGCATTTCACGACATTTTATTTACTTTAGGTTTTTCCACTGTACTCCCTGCGATGTGACATGGAACTATACTAGAGAAATAGAGAAGAGTAGTGCATTACAAGCACCACATTAATGTTATAAAATACAGATATATATATAGTGCCTTGCTAACCAACAACACCAGCGGGCACATATGTTTAATATCCATTTATAATAATAATAATAACGACAAAGGAAGGAGGGCGAGGCAGTTGTTCATTATTACGTTTTCTTTTTTCCTCCTCCGCGTGTGACTGATTGTGAGTTTGCCA
Source organism: Entomobrya cf. arborea Gr-Col-00668 (assembly GCA_034699025.1). Classification (NCBI taxonomy): domain Eukaryota; kingdom Metazoa; phylum Arthropoda; class Collembola; order Entomobryomorpha; family Entomobryidae; genus Entomobrya; species Entomobrya cf. arborea Gr-Col-00668. The sequence goes on from JAQIWN010001962.1 coordinate 10,672, forward strand.
CCCAAACCGACCAACGACTATATAGAAAAAAATACTGACATGGAATATATTTCTTACGGCTTTACATTGACTTCTCAAATATAACCAAACCACCACCGGAAAATGTGTACCTACATAATATAATGTGGTGGTTGGTGATGTAAGAAAATCATCTCCCCCATTTTTCCTCTCTCCATGCGATGGTGACGACGGGGACAACCAGAGGAGTTGGCGTCATTATTCTCTGTTTAGCTATCTTGTTGGCATAATGTACCTTTCCGCTGAGAATAGGAATATCTGAGTATTATTATTATTTTATGTATATTTCCCATAAAAAATGGAAGCGGAATACAGAAGACAAAAGACAGGATTCCCCGAAACAGGGGAGAGCCAATGGTAGGAAACGTATTTGTATTTCTCAGTTTTCCTCAAGAAAAAATGCAGTATCAGTCATCACACCGATTGCTGTAGCATAATGAGCATAATAGCATTAAAGAAACAAACAGGAATCACATTCCATAATATAATGTGAAAATGAGATTGCTTGACTAGTGATATTTTTACATTCTCGACCATCAAATCAAATAAGCCATCATAAGTAGGTACACATTCACACTGTGAGTGATAGTTAGTATGAAGCCACAAAAAAATTGCATTGTGATAATATGCATGTGTTGTATGGAGAAAACGTTCATGTCCATTTTATTCATTCTTTCACAAAGAGTACCAACAAAGCTCAAAAAGTCGAAGACAACTAAAAAGGATTGAAGACAGCCAAATGGCGTGTAAAGAAAAGAAAAGGAAAGAGGGAAACAGTGGCGTTATGAAACCCAAAAGTCAAGTCACCCAACTGACTGAAATGTTTGGTGGATCGATAAGAAAAACAAAAAATATACATGTATGCATGTTTATGAAAGTAATACATAATAACATATTATTTTGATTGCAAGAAACTATTTGACATACTAAATAAAAAAGTAACATGTACTGCTGGACTTCAACCTGGCATTATAATTTTGGAAATATATTAGTGGTGTCAGCTGTTTTGTTTCGATTAGTAGAAAACACAACTTACTTTTTCATGCCAACGCAAAAACCTTGGCTCTTGCGTCGCCAAAAAGGCGAAGTTGGCGTAGGACTGTTGATTATTTGTCGGACTTACATGATTTCATTTTGTTAAAATAGCAACCTGTATTTTTCCATCATCATTTGCCTTGTCATCATCATTATACTAAATATTTGCGTTTACCGTTTTCATTTCACTGATAAAAATTACGTTTTTCATATGAATAAACATTACAGCTGTTTTGCTAAATGTTATAATAAATTGGTTGAAAATTATCCCCGGTTTATAGAATGCCGTGTTATATGGTATAATGACCGTTACCAGATTATGAATATAACAATGGTTGGTTTTTTGAACAACATCAACAAGGTAAAGGCGACCTGTTCCAGGAAACATTTGTTCTCCTTAAATTTGTCCAATGGTAACCGCAAAAAAAACGATAAAATTGTTGTCCTGCTTACTTATATCGTTCTACAGGAGCTACTAATGCTATCACGACGCCCCGGCATAAAAATGAACAAATAAGCTGGTCTTCATCGACATCATTATCCTTTATGTTCATGAATAAATAAATAGAAAAACAGACAAAACTGTTAGACTATTATGTTTGTAACATATTCATATTTTACTCTTTCACACAAACACTAGTACTGCAGTTTCTCCGGATAAAAACCATAGTCATTATATCAACTAACAAACACTAAATGCCATCAGCACACATCATTTAACTCTTATTTTGCGGCGTCACAAGCAGCACAACTACCACAGCTTTTTGTTTTCAAATCCAACAACACAAAAAACATAACATCACAGGTCCTTCCATTTCAACTATCTGCTAAAAAGAAACTTGTATTTTGTGGCGGAGAAAATTTCTAAAAAAAATAAAGAAAGCAAAGTCTAAAAAACAAAACGATTTACCACACCAGTGTTGCTTTTCAATTGTAAATGAGCTTCATCTTTGCATTTTTTACATAAATGAGCCTTTTTTTCTGTGAACAAAGAGATGAAAACTGGAAAAAAGTGGTCTACACAGGGCAATAATCATTTTCCATCTTAACACCACTGTGCCATGTCATTACGCACGCTTTTTCCTTTTTTTTCTTTCTTAATTTTCCCATCATTTCCCCTTCATTGTCATTAAATCTCTCCATTTTTCTTAGTTCATCAACACTACCTCTGTATAGTCATTATTTTAACACAGTCGTCTACATAATGATGGCGATAATTATCATTACTTCCGTTCATATTACCAATGTCACTCAAAACCCTCTCTGAAATAAAATCCGTTTCATTCCCCCCCCGTCTTCGCATAATATTCCTTTGGGGACATATTTACACTCGCAGTCAGTGAGATAAGATGTTATTGCTACAGTTTACTAAGCAATACTCTGAAAGAAAAAAATAATCTTCAAGTTGAAAAAATGCCGTTCATGATTAACGGCGTCCACAAAAAATTAAACCAAAAGTACATAGTACAAGCACTAATATCACTTTACCCCAAGTAGCTATTTAAAAAAAAATGTTTTGAAGTCACCAACTATTTAGTTGAAAAATGCCGTTTTTTTGTGTTCACTTCTACTGTACTTGCAGACTACAGAACGCATAAAGACAACGTCACAATTCTTATATTATTATCCCATTTCCATTGTCGTCATGCTAATCATCATTCTCATGTCGTTGACAAAAATGACACTCTCGAGTATTTAATCTGAAATTTTGCGTGTATGTGTGTAAGTTTTAGTGAAAAACAGAACGTTCTATTGTTCCAAGCTTCCTGCCACTACCACACTACCTACATACCACCGCCGTCAACATTTCCATTTATCCCATTTGTTTTCCTACTTTCAATGGGCAAAGTGGGACTAGCAACAACAAACCAGTAACGTTCAGACAAAAAAAAACACATTTAGCAGATTATTTTTGCATTATGAATATTGCTTGTTGTGTAAATGCAAGTAGCACTACTCCGGCCTCCGACTAAAGTGGAAACATTACACAAATTTTACTATATATTTTTTTCTTTTATCGTTCTACTTTTTTATATGTAAATTGCTTCAATTGTTATTCCTACACAACACAGGAGTTTCATTGAAAACTTACCGCAGCAGCAGTCCTTTCCTTTTTACGACCACAACTACATGAAATACAACAAAATATTTTTAAAATGTAAATAAAAAGAAATGCTCTGAAATGTTGTACTTGTTTAACTACACTACACACTATACTCTCACCGTCGTACTCACTTTTACAAAAGTTACCTCACACTACAAATTACATGATCATGAAAGTGATATCAACAAGACTTGCTTACTTTGCATTTTTCAAAAAAAGATTATTCAATATTAAGGCTTGTAGCGTTTATGAATGGCTTCTTCCTCCGATGTTGGATTGGTGGTGGCAACTACTTCCAGCACTAATTAGACAGGAACAAACGCACCGGCGGTTGCAGTAGCTTAACGTACATGGCGACTATCATCATCGCTATTTGTCGCATCAGCAGCAGTTGTAACTGTAACACAAAGCGTGCCGAAATAATCATAATCATATTACCGAACATTATTTCACTTCACGGTGTTTTTTGGGCTCTCCTGCTTACTTTTTTATTCAGAAGAACAAGCCGCCACCGAAAACGCAACAGACAGTCGGCAACAACGGTATCATTTATTCATTAAATGCGTGGAAAAAAACTAAATACTTGAATACATCTATTATTATTATTTCAATAATCCTTTATTTCTGTGTATGCACGTTATGCTGTGCGGTGGTGATGGTGCAATCTTGATATAAAAAAGTGATGAGCAAGACGAAAAAGGATGGATGGTAGAATTGGATAAAGAAAAAGCCATATAAATTGCAGTAATTTTCTTTGACGGTTTCTTTTGATGGTATTTAATGTTGATAATGATTTGGATACGTATACATTTCAACAATACTTGTCTGTTTTTTTTAACTTACCGCATTTCTCTTTTTCTCAGCACACGTTCAACACGACGATAATTATGACTGAAACATTTTCGCATACGTTTGTATCTATTTGAGATTAATATGGCGGGAGCCCGTTTAAAATTTAAAATTTGCAAAAATTCTACTTCTACTTGTTTTCTAAAAGTGTACTTCTACTTGCCTCTTTATTTTTTGTACTTGTTTTTTTCTGTAATTCCCTTTCCAAGTTTTCTTGTCGCTTGTCATCCTCGTCATTTAAACATAAATTTTTAGGTAGAGTAAAAGTGGAGTAGTGGCCCCGTTGAGCTTACTTCGTTAAACAGCAAAATTTACTTACTTTACTGTTGGCCATTTGATGATGTATTGCTTTCGTTTTTAGTAGAAAAAGCAATTTCACTTTATTGTTTACTTTGCGCATTAATTTTACTCTTGAACGACAGGATGGGGTATTTGTGTATACATAGCAAAGAACCGCAAAATACGTTATTATCCACATGTACACATTATAAAATATGTACTTATACATGTAAGTAATAAGTTATTTCGTAAATGGATTTATATACAAGCAGCAATACCACTACCACCACAGTGCAGTACCAAAGTCCAGTCAAAGTGACTCATGCTAAATACGAAATAATCACAATAACAACAATAATGACTGGATCTGTAGGTGGTTGAAGGTTTTTTTTCTTGGTTGGCGTTAGACGACAGACTTGTGAATGTATAGACATATGTACGTGAACATGCATGCATGTCGTGTTATTATGCGTATTTTAGAGTGACGGCTAAATGATTGTAACGTACATGCATGCGATTTCCATGGAATTTTTGAATGGTCACAAACAAGAAAAAAAGTTACTCATTTTCTCTGTCCGTCACTCTATCCACTTTTTCCGATGAAAAGTTTGAGTGAAAAAAAACTGTTGTCGCGAGAACTTGTACAAATATCTATATACATATTTCTACAAACACTCTGAAAACAAGTTTCCCTCACAGTCACAGAAAACCAAGCCAATAATACTACCAGCAAAAAAAAGTGCGTTTGTGTCCTTTTGAATAAATTGCGTGCGTGCTTCCCTGCAACTCTTTTTTTTTGTTTTCATGAATAATTTGTTCCTTTTAAAGCTTACGACATAAAGCATCACATTACATGTCAGCTTTTTTTCAAACCTTTTTAATGCATAAAATCCGCTTTTAGGAGGATCAGACTAGGTTTATAACATGTATTCCATCCATATCATCATCATCCTATCTACACACTGTAAACCATTATGTTTTATTAGTTTTACTTCCTCTCTCTACTTTTCTTTCTTTCAAAGCATATTATCCTAGCAAATGCACTCTTTAAATAAAATGTGTAAATGATTATACATACCCGTATTTTTATATATGTGGTTTTTTCCTTAGACCAAAATATACCCTCGAAAGCAGCTAAGTAGAATTAGAAACACGGACGGTATCGTATCCCTGTCATAAAATGGTACAGTAATAATGGCCCACTCTACAAAAAATATGTATTTTATCTGTTTTGTGTTGCTGTTTCACGACGAACACAATTGCCTTTTCACGTTTTTATTTGGATTTGGAAAAAGTTGCAAATTGGGCTGAACAATAGGCCCGAATGCAGAACACAACCGAGGTTATTTATGTAAAAACATTTGGATGGAATTACTAACATAATATTATTATTATATTTTGGCGATAAAATGGCACTGTTCTCCGTGGAATATTTGTGTGTATATTGTAAAGCAAAATATCCAATATCCATACCAATATGGTTATCATCTTCTCCAAAAAAAGATCACACATTGTCATTTAATAACTTTTTGTTACATTGATGATACCTGTCTGTGAAAGTCAATACCACTCCATCTCCATTCATCCATAATACCATAAGTATCACCATCACCAGTCCTTTAAAAAATCGAAATGGATTTCTTTTCAATTCACACTTCAACTTTTCACTTTGTTCCAGAAACTGCAGAAGAAAAAAAATACAAATACTATATGTGTATTTTTCTATTCATATTCGTGTTCTACATTTTGAATATATACAATCCACACATTATTACAGATAACAACAAAGATGAGTTTTTATGCCAAAACATTTTGTGCATAATTCAAAACGCTTCGAGTGAGAACAAACTCAACTTTCTTATAGTCTCCTCGATAGTACCCGATTTTTTACTTGATTTCATGCAAATACCAAACGGATCTTCCAACCAGTCACCTTCACCACACACTACAATGCAATATACTTTTTCGTTAAAAATGCGACTTCATATTTGTCGGAATGGAGATAGCAATAATAGTATATACTATGCACATTTACACATATAAAAATAACGACAAGTCTTTCTCTTGTGCAAGATCTCCAGAAGGGAAAATTGTATTATTCATGCGAAAAGAAAATAGATATTTTTTGTTTGCTTCCTCTCTGTAACCTCTGGTTCTGCATTTTTACACGGGAAATGACATATATGCCATTTCTTTAGAAAAGCTGTAGTAGACAAGAGTACTCAGGAAAGTAAGACTATAACCAGCATTTTTTGCCATTTTTATATATTTTTGTATACCATAAACATAGTCATGCGGCAACAATTCTGCGAAAAAAAGAAAGCTTTCTAAAATATGTATATTTAGTATTGTTGATGCACAGGGCATAGTAATGTTTTTATTATGTTGTATGTAGAGTAGGTACAAAAAGGGTTTGAATAGGAATGTTGAAATGAGATGATGATCCTGGTGACTGGTGACAATACCCTTTTGGGAGGATGTAGAATGCAAAATGATGCTACAGAGAAAGAGAGAGAGAGAGAGAGAGAAGACGTTCATATTATTATAATACATGCTGAATTTAGACTTTACTGCCGCCGCTGCTGTCGACATCAATTTCCAGTTGAGTTTCTCTTTCTCACTCACTCATACACAGCTTTTAGTTCAACCAACCGTACCAATGCAATAATACACTTTACTCCTCACACGACACGTCTGTCTCCTTTACTTCTTAAAATTATTGCAAAAAAGAAAAGAAAAATTCAAAAAACAAACTCATCATAAATTTTTAAAATTTCTTCTAATTTTGCACACCTTGTCGCTTCCAATGCGATTAAATGCACGACGCCTGGTTCGACAGAAATGATTAGACTGAACATAAAAGGTGTGTTTCACTTTCTCCACGTCAGGATCCGGTGAAAGGCTTGTACTTCAGCTACGTCAAGCTTCAGTACTCAAATGAAATGC
>JAQIWN010001963.1:0-17901 GCA_034699025.1 Entomobrya cf. arborea Gr-Col-00668
CCGGCCTAGGCCGGCCCCAAATTTCTTCGGGCCGGGCAAGAACTCGCCTCATCTTGCTTATGACGGATACCCACTGTAGAAAGGATTGCTAAAATCCATGCATGCATTATTGAAAAAGTTACTAAACACCAAAGTTTAATTGGGAAGGACTTTTGCAATTTTTCTATTTCTCATCGTCTACATTTGAAGTTAACCGTCAAGTCAGCCAAAACCAATTATTGAAATTACGTACACTATTTTTTGGATTTCTCCTACTAATTTAGATCTATTCAGTAGAGAAAATGCAAAATTTGATTTAAAATTAATGGATATGTAGTAATTGTTTGGTGGTTTTGGTGTGCAGCAAACTCCAAATCCCCGTTTGTACTCATTAAGTGTATAGTAGTTTGTGTGGCTGATATGAGTGACATGGCAGGTAAAAAGCCTATTTTTCCATAACTTCAATACATTCATATATTTAACTCATTCATTATAAAGATTTATAACAAATTTTCGACAATTTTAAAACGTACTAAAGTACAAATCAATCAGGGACAAGTGCATTTATGCAATAATCATTTTTTAGAAAAACAATAAAAATTGCAATAATTTTTTTTGGTTTGTTTTTCGGGTTCGACTAGCAAGTCTTGGTGACATCAGCAGTGCTCGATGAAGATGTTGAGCAAGTGTTAATAATTCTTTGATATTAAATTAGCAGCAAAGTATGTTTATTTTATGTTTGACATTAAAATCTGCATTACATTTTCATGAAATTTTGAGAGATCAATTTCTCATTTTTTCGCGGAGGAGTGGATATAATTGTCATGTCACTTGTAAGATATAAATTTACCGAATACTTTTCGACCACCAGAGAGAATGCTTTTTATTTTAAAATTTGCTGTTGTTTATTGAATTTTAGTCGGTATTGTGACTATTTATTTTAATATCCAAATACACATGAATAAATTTATAATTGTTTGTGTGAAACTAGTTTTCATATATATACTTACGCCAAATATCATTTTGGGTTAATAATTCGTGTAATTTTCCTAAGTTCGTCAGTAATGCTTTCATCATCCCAGCCCCAAACATGGTTTGAACATTGAGCCGTATTTTCAGGGTCGCACACTTCTCCATTAAGTTCAATACCATCCTTTGAAATGACACGAGAACCGTCTCCAGTTTTCTTGATCCTTTCATGTATCGTTGTTTTAGATACAGTTTTCATGTCCCATGCCCAACCAATCCATGCAAAGAAATCAATTAGCATGGTGGAGAGATTCAGTTTCCATGGAAATTCAGATGCTCTGTAGTCCCATGGAAATGTGTGGTGGTAGTTATGCCAAGCTTCTCCAGCTAAAAAGACATGCCATGAAGAAAGTACCGAAAAAAACTACTGATTTTAAAATTGGCATACTAATATGCATTTTGAAATATACCAACGAGCACTGTCAAGATTTTGTTTTCAACTGAGCTGATCGTTCTGTAACAAAAGAAATAAACAGTAGGTTTGTTTGACGCTTCTTTTAACTAGCTTTCTTTTTATTTAAATGGCCGTTAGGGTGATTATTATTTAGATTACTTGTCATAAGGTTTATCCCCCCAGAGATGTGCAAAACTATTTACACAAAATGTCACTTGAGCATTATATATGAAGCCTCTACAGTTAGCCAGGAAACAGTAGAATAAGGGCATCTCAAAAACATAGTGGTATACAGAGATAGGAATAATAAGGTGGAAAATCGATGCAAGAATAAAATAGTGCCTACAAAATTGTCAATTTACACTTATTAAGCAATGACAATAGTTTACAAAAACTGGCTTGTACTTTTATTAGTTGTACCTTGATTGAAAGCGGATAACTGGGTCATTCTCTAGGTCTGGCATGTCGAAAGTTTTCAGTTTTTGTTTCAGTTCTTTGGTTTTTGGCAAAATCAGCCAACCCATGTGACTAAACCAAAAGCCTCGTTTGGAATTATGTGGATCAGCATCTGTATCTGTATACTAATGCATATTTTGGTAAACACTACAGCATTTTTATTAATTACACTTTTAATTGTACACTTAAAATCTTGGGAAACAAATTCCCCAAATTAGTGCACATGAAGCTTACCTTATGATGAAGTCGATGATCGAGACACCATTTATAAATTGGGTACTACAATTACGCACCAAAGAATTATTATGAATAAGTCAAAAAAATTATTCATGTGTTTTTAACGACATTTATTAATGTAACCTGCAAAGTTATAGTTTGCAACATCATAAGAAGAATTTGTAAAGGCATACTAGCCTTAAATGTCTTATGTGTCCAGTATCTGTGACATCCCAAAGTCGTACCCAGAGTTCCCAGTAAGGAGTAAAAAAGCTCTGAAAAATATTTATTCGTGGAATAAATGCAAATTGAATTTTTACCTTTAAAAAATCAAAATACTTACCGAATAAAATGGACGCCGGGTGGACCAGTTTAGCAATGTGATAAATGTAACAATAGTACAATGCGGCCATGTGAGCAATCAGGAGGGTTATTCCATTTATCATGTGCTGGTCCAGTCCGAATGGCTTTTCAAACCAGTAAAAACTGTCATTTTTTTGTAAGCCATCCTTTTTGGTTACGGATGACTGAGATTTATTTACAGTTATGTAGTCAGCCAAACCAGTTAATCCGGATTTTGGTGACAGTGGCATATTTCTTTTTATAATCTTAGAAACAAAAAGTTTTAGTTAAAATAGCCTATAGAAAACATATAAAGTAAGCTTATCAAATAAATTTACAAACGATAAGACTAAAAATAATTACAAAAAATGATTCAAAAATTCATGTGAAAATGAAAGCAGAAATGACTATATTTATTGTTGAACAGTAAGAGATAAACTGTGAAATATCTGGAAACGTATAGCTCTTTTATTAGTTTCACATCTTTCCTCAAAACGTTTCAAAGTTAGATATTTTGTGTACAACTTCATGGAGTGTTAGTGAACATCGAGTTTGTAAGCGAATGTAAGAATGTAAAATTCTGATACGCAACTGCCGAAATCCAAAATCAGCGAAGGATGAGATGTCTATACACTTACTTATATAAACGTATTTTCACGTTCTTGTAAATACTTGTGCGTCTATGTATCTAAACGGTCGTTCAAGCTTGTATTTTTGCATACGTATGTTTAAGTATGACCTATTATATGTTTCATATGCTATATTCGTTCGACGTCGTCGGCTTAGCATCATATACCACCATAAATAAAACATATGGGGGTATATGATGCTTAGCCGACGCCGTATAGCATATGAAAAATATATATGAACATTGCATTAGAGTGATGAGCTGTTGATCTTATGTCAGAATTTACATACAAAATTACCATTTAAAATACATGTAACGTTTTGAACCCTGTATCTCGGAGCAAAGTTGACTTGGTGGTCTGAAATTCAATATTGTAGGAGGTATTAACTTAAAGTAATTATGTATAGATTTTGGCGTCTGTAGTTCAAGTGGGATTTGAAATATCATGGTCACAGACACACATACAGACAGTATTCCAATCGCAATAACTACGAGGCTTCGCCTTCCGTAGGTAATAATGCATAAAAGGTTGGATTGATGACGTGCTAATTCATTTCAAACGCAATTATTTTAATTTTCCCCCTTTTTTGATTATAATTACGATAAGAATACTCATTTTTCCTCTAATGCAGTATTTGTAGAATTTTTCCAGATTTGAAATCATTTTTATGAATTTATTACAATTTGACCCTATAATTTTTACTACTATGAAATTGGGTCAGTAGCTGATGACGCTGATGCTGGAAGAATAAATCGAATAAAACGTTCTATGCTGATAATTGCAATCAGATTAGCTCATCCAAAAGAGTGACGGGATTGATGGTGTTTGTCAGGTACCAAAAGGTTTCTTTTACTTTTATTGTTAGATGAAACAGCTTGTTTCTAAAAACGTCAAAATGAGTAATATCTTGAAACAGGAAATTTTATATTAACTATAACAGCGTTATACAGTCACGGCCCACGTTTTTAAGTAGATACGTTATTTTAATTTTGATTAAGTTTTACGAGCACAAATGCTCAAATAAGTTTACACCAATGCATATGATTAATAGTTAGGGAAAATGACTTAATTTTTTATATAATTTTTTTAAACAGTGAAACACTTTTTCAGATATTTATTTTTTTGATTTGAAAGTCTGAAATCAAGTTGTAAAAATGTAAGTAGCAACGATTGTTTTTTTTGTTTTAACATAATTTTTATTTTCTTACTTAACTTTAGACGCCAGTTAAATTTGGTATTCTAGACTTTTTCCTGGTAAAAAATTAACGCCGCAACTTTAGTCAAATATAGCACAAAAACGTTGATTTGGAAAAAAACTTGGATAACCAAAGTTCCAAAGTTTCTTAAAGTATAATAAAATCCCTCTAAATTGTATCAAAAATAAAATAATGGACCCATTGAATTTTTATTACGTAGTTTCAAATTTTTGAAATTAAATATCGAAATAGGTTCACCACTGTTTTCTAAAAAACTTGTATCAAAATAACAATAAAACTTATTTTGCTGACCATTAATCATAGTATAAAAATAATCGAGCATATTTGCTCTTTAAATTTAAAAAATAAATTTCTTGTCTATATATGTACATGGCAAATTAAATAAAATTAACATTTTTTGAAAACTTACAAATAGGCTCGAAGGGTGTCCTTGTAGGAACATAACTTAGTTTTATTCTTGCGTGTCTATATAGACACGTAGGCCTGGACTTTAATTTACGTTTGAAAATTATAAAGAGATAGACACGCTTGTGATTTGGTTCACAGCTAAGCCTATTATCAACAAGAAATGTGATTATATCTGGATGCAATTTGTAATGATCCAGGATCAACAGCTGAAATGGTTTTAAAAATACAAAATATTTTTTTCCTGGATGTTTTTAATTAATTTAGCTAAATTATGATATTATCTTACAAGATTTTCATCAGATAATTATATCCATTTTTAGACTGAATATCTCATTTTTTCATAACTTGAGGAAAAAGGAAAACCAATTTCACAAACTTTTTTTTGAAAAGTTCTAAAGTAGACTACAGCATTGTAAAAAATACAAAGGCCCAAATATTTATTTAGGAAAATGTAATTACCACTGCGGTTTATAATTTGCTTCTTGTGTGCGAACAGAAAGTAGCCTCAAGTTTATTTTTGGTATTTTTAGTTGGTAAGAACATTTTAAATCTTTATCTGTTCTAATCATTTCGCGAATTCGGAAAATCCAAATGAAGCACTTACGTAAAACCTAATTACCATGACATTGAAATCCACAAATAAATTTGCAAGGTCGAAAAATTATTTAAGTGAAGACAAATTTATTATCATAAAATTCATAAACCGATAAAACAGAGACTTTTTAATTCGATTTTCTGCAGTTGGTTTTTAGCTTTTTGAAAAGAATCATTTTGCTTCTTCTCACTTTTGATTTGATTTTTTGAACAATTTTTTTTGAAAATAATACTTTCATCGTTAGTTAGTTCCTTCAAAGTTCAAACGAGTTATAAATTCGTTGGTATATAGTGCAATTGAAGTGTTTTGTTCATCATGAGAGGTAAAATTTAGCTTAAATTAAATGTATTTTATTTATTAACATTGATTTCATAATTTTTTCCCAAGAAACTTTATCAATATTTAATAGTACTCAGCCTAAAATTTTAGCGTTAATCCTTTAACGGAGTTCTCGTATTTTAAAAATCTGTATTGTCTGTCTGTATCCTGTCCATACGTTCATGTCCCTTCTAGATCCTAAAACGCATTTTGTAATTTTATTTTCGCAATGAACCCGTTGGATATAGCGCTCGTGATTGGCATATAAGGGGTCACTCCTTGAGGTCAAGTGATATGTCCTTCAATCATAAACAATTTTTTGCAATGGGATCCTACGGTACCTGGCTCCAACTTTTGATACTAGAGCCGACCCCATGACCCTAAATCTTGAGATCAATCTCCATAACTCATTTAAATTAAAAAGTTGAAGGCCGAAACTTGGGGCTACTTGACACATAGAATCCGACTCGAAAGTACGATTTAAGATATTTGAAGTACTTTATTGGTCAAAAATGAAGTGAACATATAGATTTGTTGAATTTGAAGGAGAAAATGTTTCAAGGTGTTAATTTCGAATCTACAGTCAAACTACTACTTATTTTCTACTACTACTACTACTTGGCTCGATATTTAATCGTTACAAATCGTTATTTGGGCACAAAGGACAGCTCTGGGTGACATCCGCTGTGACCAACTACGATGTGGAAAAAGCGTTAATTCTTTGTTTTTCACTAAAGCGAGTTTACACAAGTCGTCAGATTGGTGTGATCGCCTCCCCAAAACTATCAATGAATATGAGGTAAGTAATTACTTTTTATTTTGTTATGTTTCAATTATTGTCCATGTTATGGCCATAGAATTTTTCTCATGAGTCAGCTAAAAGAACTCTTGATACCCTGCTATAACAGTTGTTCTCTTCTTCCACCAAATATTTCTGAACTTAGAAAATAATTTTTAACATTACTCCACCCACTTTCCATATTATATTATATAGAAAATAATAGTATGATATGAGCTGAACATATCACAGTTTGGTCCAAGTATGGTCTAGCTTTAAAACATTTGTTAGTTTTTTTGGTCTTTTCTATATTAGATAAATAAACAAACATAAATATAAATGTAAGAAAGTAATAACTACTTTTTTTCGCGGACATACACTAAATCATGGATTTGATTTTGTTTACTACCTTGAAGAGGATCAAAACATGGCTCAGCTAAACCTTGAAGATTTTGCGAAACTTTATTCAATTCTGGCTTTAAGATCTTATGACAAATGTGCTTACATATCTCCACACATGTTGGCTCTAAAGAACTGTGATGATATTTTCTCCATGGAAACTAATGGTATTGTTCTATGAGAAGGAGATGAAATGGCTTCTATTTTTTTGTTCAAACCGTCTGTGAACAACTATGAAACATTGAAAACTACTTTGACTTCTAGGTCCAAATTAAACGGTAGGAAAAAAACAACAACGTTGAAGTTTTTTTTACCTATTACTGTGCATTTGATTTTTAGCAATTCCTCATGAGAAATTTTTATACTGCTTACCTCACCATGTGCAAGTGTTTATTCGTTCCAACACGTGCCATACATGCCTACTTGAATTGTTTTTAATAGTAAATGGTTTCGCAGACTCTGGAATAGGAAAGCATATTAAAATATGGATGAAAAATCAGTTCCCAGTGACCGAATCTCTTGATAAAAAGTACAACAACGTTATCACCAAAGAAAGGGGCCTACTTGGGTACTTTGAATTTGTTGTATAGAATTAATATCATTGAAAATTTAACCAAATTCAACAATTTAAATTATACCCTACTTTTTACAGTTTTGAGGACAACATCTCTGTGGTCAATTTGATGGAATTTCGTCAAGCATCTGATATGGAAACGTTGAGGAAGACTGGATTACTGGGAAACCTAGTCGAAATTTATTGGTCGAAAATCCGAGAGGGTGACGTTTTGCCACTGATTGATCAATCGAATCCAAGTCTTGATCTTGCACCGCTAATCCAGTATCGCAATGAACCCATCGCAATTGTTGGAATGAGCTGTCGCTATCCAGAGTCCAACAATTTGGAGGAGTTCTGGAGTTTGCTTTTCCAAGGCCAAGATGGAATCAGCAATCCTCCTCCGTTTCGTTGGATACGAGAACAATGCACCAGACATAGTGCAGATAAGAAGAAAACGAATGCTGGATTTTTAAAGGTTCCAGTTGACGAATTTGATGCTAAGTTTTTCGGTAAAGTTAAATTTCAGGTTAATCATTAATTGCAATACCAACAAACAAAAAAATCCCACTTTTCTTATTATGAACATGAAACCTATGTCTCGTATAGGTATTTCCCCGAAAGAAGTTTTATTCATGGATCCCCAACACAGACTTCTGCATGAACTTGTTTGGGAGGGATTGGAGGACGCCTGTATTGACCCCCACACGTTGCGTGGTACATCAGGTTCGGTTTTCATGGGCTCTTGGATGAATGACTACAAAGAAATTTTGATGCACTCGAGAAACTCGGAGTTCTATCGAGCTTATATGGGAAATTCAATTGGATCAGGAGCTGCCCGGTTGTCATTTCTTTTGGGCTTGACTGGTCCCAGTATTGCCACCGAATCAGGATGTAGTTCAGCCATGGTAGCTGTTCATTTGGCATGTCGTTCGCTGCAAAATGGAGAAACCAATCTTGCTATTGCTGGTGGGGTGAATCTTCTCATTCATCCTTTTGATAAGGACATCATGCCGATGGTCATTTCTCCTGATGGTATATGCAAAACATTTTCTGAGGACGCGAATGGGTTTGCGAGGGCGGAAGGATGTGGAGTTCTTGTGATGAAGAGGATGTCAGATGCCCTAAAGGATGGGGATAACATTTGGGCTCTTATCAGAGGAAGCGCAGTGGCGCAAGAGGGAGTATCAACTAGCATGGGTACCCCAACAGTTCACTGTGAATCTATTGCCATGAGAGACGCCTTGAAAGATGGTGGAGTTCTACCAGAACAAGTGTCGTATGTGGAAGCTCATGGAACTGGAACGACAGTGGGGGATCCCATGGAGGTCGCTGCTATTGCTAAAGCTTATCATTCAACAAAAAGGCAAAATCCTCTTATAATCGGATCGGTAAAGACAAATGTGGGGCATACTGAGTCATGTTCTGGAATCACAGGAATCATGAAAGTTGTTCTGGGAATGCATCATGAGATAATCCCAAAACACAGAAACTTTACCAAACTTAACCCTGACATTAATTTGGATGCTGTACCAGCTATAATTCCAATGGAACCAGTGGAATGGAAAAAGACTCCAGGAAAGCCTAGAATTGCTGGAGTAAGCTCGTTCGGAATCACCGGAACGGATGCACACGCCATTATAGAAGAGCCACCACAAAACCTGGAATCCAAGGCCTTAACTCTGGATAAATCCATTGAAAGACCTGTTCACATTTTGAAATTCTCTGCAAAAACCGAAGAAGCTCTGGAAAAACTGATGGCGAAGCATAAGGAATGGTTAGAAACTAGTGAAGATTCTTTAGCTGATATAGCTTACTCATTGAACACTGGTCGGACCAGTTTTAACCACCGCCTTGCTTTAGTAGCCAAGAACAAAGCGCAAGCGGCCGCTTTCATTGAGCAACAGAATTATTCGATGGGAGAAGTCAGCACAGACTCAGTTGGAAAAGTATGCTTCCTGTTCACTGGTCAAGGATCCCAGTACCCTGGAATGGCAAAGAAGCTATACGACTACAGCCCCATTTTCCAAATGCATTTCGACTACTGTGAAAAAATTTTTAACGATTGCTACAACATCAGTCTGAAGAAGGTTCTCTGGTCTGAGAAGGAAGGCTCTCAGGAGGAGGATGTTAGCCGTACAATTTACAGTCAAACATCCATATTTTGTGTGGAATATGCACTGCTCAAATTGTGGGAGTCGTGGGGAGTCAGACCAGACTGCGCGTTGGGGCACAGTTTGGGTGAGTTTGCGGCTGCCGTTTGCGCTGGAATTATTTCTGTCGAAGATGCCATAAAATTGGTGGCTGAGAGAAGCAAACTAATTGATGAGCTACCTCGTGGGAAAATGCTGGTCATCCAAGCGGACTACACCGAAGTTCAAAATAAAATGAAAGAATTTGCCGGTAACGACCTACACAGGTTATTGGACTACGCAGCAGTAAATTCAAGCTCACAAACTGTTGTCGCCGGAGACTCGGATGTGATCATGGAATTCTCACGATTCCTCACTGAAAATAAAGTAAAATCCATTGTACTCGCTGCCACCCACGCATTTCATTCAAGACACATGGACCCAATGCTACAAAAATATACAGATGTAGCAAAAACGACACGGTTATGTCTCAAAAGTCAGTCATGTGAATACATTTCCGGAATGAAGGGTGACGTAGTCTCGAGCGCAGAAGTGGATTCAGAGTACTGGGTTCACCACACCAGGGAAAAGGTTGACTTTCTGAACGCCAGTCAAAAAGCTGTTGAGCTTGGCTGTGATATTTTCATTGAAATTGGCCCTCAACCCATTCTCACTGCACTGACCATGATGAATAGCAGGAGTGCTTTGTTGTGCTTGCCATCCATGACCCGAAAAGCGGATGAATGGGAAACCATTTTAAATTCATTAGGAAAATTATACGTGAAAGGAATGGAAATTGATTTGAGTGGATTAGATCAATTTTACAATCGAAAGAAAACTCGCCTTCCACACTACCCATTCATTGGAAAGACATTTTGGCCAGAATTATTGCAGGTGACTGGCAATGCCATTCATCCTCTCGTTGGAGCACTGATGCCAAATGCCTCATCTTTAAAAATATTCCAATGTGGGTTAAACCTTCAAAGCCACGAATACATAAAGGACCATTCCATTGGCCAAACTGTCGTATTCCCCGGAGCAGGGTACCTGGAAATGTCACTTGCAGCTGGTCTTGCTACTGTGGAAAGTTCTGTAGATGTTCTGGGTAAACCCAGTCGACCAATGAAAGTCGAAAATCTGTTCATTAAGGCCCCAATGGCTTTGCATGAGAGTAAAATATGTCAGGTACAAACTGTGGTGGAACTAAGTAGGACAGTGGAAAATAAATATGATTCGAACGATGTTACTGTCAAGATTTACCACCGAGTGGAATCGGAGTTCTCAGAAAAATGGCTTGAACACGCAACAGCAATATTTTCCCCACTTCCAAGCGCTGAAGAGCAAGCAATTAATTTTGACGTTGATCAATTTAAGTCTACATTGTCGCATTGCACCCCAGACAGTGGTCGTATTCTTGAGGCATATGACAAATTGGCTTCAATTGGTCTAATTTTTGGCCCATCATTCCGCAGTTTAGAAGGCATGTGGAAAAATGAGACTGATGGCAGTTTACTTGTGAAGGTGAAGACCCCACCTAGTTCAAATGGACAACCAGGTCAATATATTGTACACCCAGTAGTGTTGGATGCCATGATCCAAGCAATCATGATGCTGAAGGTAACAAGCAAGCTAAACGCAAAACTATTTGTTCCAATAAAAATTGGCCACTTGTTATGGCTACCAAATGGGTCCACTGTTGAATCATCGGAGGACAGATACATTCACGTCTTCGACACTGTAGAGCAGTCCAGCTCAAAACATAGCAGTGACATCAACACCATCACTGCTACAGCATTGTTAGTAGACTCAAAAGGTAACGTAGTTGCCGTTATGAGTGGAGTAGAATTCATTGATACGACAGTAAAAGCAGTGGAGTCTGTTTTGGAGCAGCAGACATCCGCAATGCCAGATTTGTGGGAAGAGTCCTGGCGACCAAGACTGGGACCTTTACAACACAGACATGATGTGACCCAGTGCAGGAAAGAAAATTTCTGTACTGACGAATTGATGGAGAATGTGATGACTAACTATAACAAGTTGCCACCTCAGCTTGAAGAAACGTTCAAAAATTTGGAACAAATGGTTTACTACAATATGATACGTTGTTTATATGAATGTGGTTGGGTGCCCGTTCTGAATGAAAATATAAACGAAGAGAAATTACGAGTAAACCTTGGAATTGAACAGGAATATTCC
Source organism: Entomobrya cf. arborea Gr-Col-00668 (assembly GCA_034699025.1). Lineage (NCBI taxonomy): Eukaryota > Metazoa > Arthropoda > Collembola > Entomobryomorpha > Entomobryidae > Entomobrya > Entomobrya cf. arborea Gr-Col-00668. The sequence goes on from JAQIWN010001963.1 coordinate 11,642, forward strand.
CAGTTGTTTAGCTACATTTTAAGAGTTCTTGAAGAAAAGGAAATGTTGAAAAACATGAGCTCGTCCATTTGGATAGTGATTGCAACTCCACCACCAATGTCTAAAATAGAAGAATTACTTGGAGGATCAAAACTCGGTGTGGATCTAGTCAAGGAGTTTGAGCCCGCCTTACTTTTTGCAAAAATTGGAGAAAATTACAGTAAAATTTTAAAAGGTGAATTGTCCGCCTTGCCAATAATGTTTCCAGAAGATGGAACCAAGAGCGAGTGGCCATCAGTGGGAGAATTTTATACTGCTTATGGAAATCATTTCAAATATAATTCACTTTACCATTTAGTCGCAACAGAAGATATCATCCATTGCAAGTCCCATTATAAGGGTCTTAAAAATGTTCTACGAGTTCTAGAAGTTGGGGCAGGAACAGGGTCATTTACCCAAGTACTCATTAATTCTTTCATTGAAAATAATGTGGAGTTTGAGTATACCTATACAGATATCTCGGCTGCCTTTTTTCCTGCTGCAGAAAAGAAGTTTGAGAAATATTTAAAGATGATGACGTTCAAAAAGTTGAATATTGAGGAAGATCCAATAAAGCAAGGCTTCCCTCCAAACTATTTCGATTACGTTCTGGCAAGCGATGTAATCCATGCAACGAAGGATATAAAGATAACTTTGAACAATGTTCGAACACTTTTGCGAACCGGAGGGAAATTTTTAATGAATGAGATGACAAAGGTGAACCGCTTCATTACCTTTTTATTTGGGTTGCTGGATGGATTTTGGTGTTTTGAGGACAAAGAGTTAAGGAAAAATCATTGTACGCTTTCCACTCAAAAATGGACTCAAGTTTTGGAAGATTGTGGATTGGATGTACTGCAGGTCTTTCCATCAGTGAATAGTCATCATGCTTGTTTTTGGACATATAAAGCAGAAGACTATAAGCATTTGTCTATGGAAACGAAACCCAAATTATCTTGGGTTTTATTTCATCAAGAAGATAGTCCAACTTCAGAGCATTTACTGGAAACGATCGCTGGTTTGGAAAATCGTGACGTTATCACTGTCACTCGAGGAGGCACATTCCAAACGAATTTAGGAAATGATGGATGGCGATTCGAAATTCGAGCTGATTTAGAAGATGATTTTTACCGATTGATGAATTATATTAAAACTGAAAAGAAATGTGCAATTGAAGGAGTTCTATTTTGCTGGTCATTAGACAAAAATTGTGTGGCGCAGGAATCCTTGCTTCAACCTTATTTTTATGCAACAAAGGCAGTTCTTCGGATGAAACAAATCTCACCACCAAAATTAATTGCACTTGTGGATGGTGTGATGCCTGTGGAGGATAACGATTTGTTTGGCTTTAACTCTAGTACGATTTGGGGATTTACAAAGGCTTTGAAAAATGAACGAGTAGATATAAACTGCCGTGTGATTGATATTGGTGGAAAGGAGGATGCCGAGGGGGTGGAGCAAGTATTTTTGGAATTATGGAATACGGACAAGGACACTCAAGTTGCGTTTCATGGTAATACTCGATACATATGCAAAATTCAAGCACTTAAGCCTGCGCCCCCAGATTTGAACGTACCCAAGGGAACAGACAGGTTTAAACTTGTTTTACCAGAGACCAAATCAATTGGAGATTTACAGTTTGGGTCGCTAGGAGCTCTAATTTTGAGTGATCAAGAACTTGAAATCCAGGTTAAAACATCTGCCTTGAACTTCAGAGATGTTTTTAGCGTTCTTAAGCCAACGGACCAATTTAAAAATGTTAACGCAGTTGGGTTCGACTTTGCTGGAGTTGTGAAACGTGTGGGAAATAAGGTGACTTTGTGGTCTGTTGGAGATCGTGTATTTGGATTGAATGTTGACGGAGAACCGCTTCCAAGTCATTTAAAACTTAATGAAAAAGACATATTTGCCGTGCCTCATGGTATGACCTTTTGTGACGCATGCACGTTACCTGCTGTGGTAGCAACAAGTTTTCACTCTTTAGTTGACGTTGCACAAATTACAGCACGGGACATAGTTTTAATTCACGCTGCATCTGGAGGAGTGGGACTGAGTGCTATTCAAATTTGTCAGAGCGTCGGGGCCCGAATAATCGCTACTGCTGGAAGCAAAAGGAAACAAAACTACTTGAGATCATTGGGCATCAAGCATATTTTTCATTCAAGAAACACAGAATATGGCGATGAAATCCTTAAGGTGACCAACGGCCGGGGTGTGGACATTGTACTGAACTCGTTGACAAGTGAAGGATTTAAGGAAGCTACACTGAAAGCATGTGCAATAGGAGCCCGTTTTATTGAAATGAGCAAACTAAATGTTTGGAAATCTGAGGAAGTCAAGAAATTGCGTCCCGATGTTTTATATACGATCGTTGACTTGTCGGCAATGAGCTTGAAGGAGTCACGAAGAATAATGGGCGAAGTTACAAAGCTAACAGAGACCAATGTGATCAGACCACTGCCTTATGTAAGATTTGACGGTGTACATATCCGAGAAGCTCTTCAATACTTGCAAAAGGCTAAACATATTGGAAAAGTGGTTTGTGAGATGCCAGAAGTACGACAGGAAAATGGGAGTTGGGAGGTTCAAACTTCCATGTTCAATGAAAATTCGACGTATTTAATTACTGGAGGACTTGGAGGGATTGGATTTGTGGTTTGCAAATGGATGGTTGGAAAAGGAGCCAAGCATGTTCTCTTGGCCAGTCGAAGTGCTGCATCGGAAACAATGCAACAGTCAATTAGTCTACTTAATATGGAAAACGGAACAAATGTACAAGCTGTGCAGCTTGATGTTGGTGATTTCCAACAGTGCTGGGAGCTACTTCAGGAAAAAATATCGGAGTTGGGGCTACCCCCATTGAGGGGTATAATGCATGCTGCTGGGGTACTGAGTAATGGTCTTATTGAGAATCAAACATGGGAAAAGCTTTCAAGCACGTTTGAGACGAAAGTTAAAGGAACTTTGAATTTGCATGAACTTACCAAGACAACAAATCTGGAACATTTTGTCCTGTTTTCCTCAATGGCAGCGATGTTTGGCTCACCAGGACAAAGTAACCATTCAGCTGGGAATAATTTTGAAGATTCATTTGCACAATATAGAAATTCGATAGGACTGCCTGCAACTTCAGTCAACTGGGGACAATGGGGCGAAGTGGGAATTGCAACCGAAGTGGATCTCCCTGGGGTAAAGATGCTTTCAAACTTGCAAGGAACAACGGGACTGGAGTATGCAATGAAATCTCAGCGTACACAAACTGCGGTCATTAATGTGGAATCTTTTCTGCTATTTAGCAAATTACTACCTCATATTTCATCGATTTTGGATGATAGTGTTTGGAAGTCTAATATAAATGGTGTTGGTAGCGCCACTGGTATTTTAATGAAATCAGAAGAGTTCTGGCAAAATTACGACTCACTTCCTGATTTAGAAGGAAAGTTGGAACTGGTGAAGGAATGGCTGCGGAGAATTTTAAAGAATATTCTGAGACTTGACGACAGCGACTTTGTCGAAGATAACGGCAACTTTCAAGAAATGGGAGTAGATTCACTAATGTTAGTTGAGATAAGGAATTGCATCCAAGCGTTGTTTGGTGACAGATTGACTGTCAATGCAAGCTCAGTGAGGGACTGCAATACCATCAGTTTACTTTCGAGTGCTCTCGTTAAAGTAATCGAAGGTGAAGGAGTTGAGGAGGAGCAGATTCCAACTTTGGAGGATGTAGCGACTTTAATTCAGGAGGATTGTCGATTATCGGAACATATCAGGGCTAAACCAGATCAAGTGAAGGTCAGCATCAAAGATGTCTCCAAAATTCTTCTAACTGGCTGTTCAGGAACACTTGGCCCTTACCTCCTTAAAGAATTGTCAAATATTCCACAAGTCACCCAAGTTATTTGTCTGATGCGACCTAACAAATCTGTTTCAGGGCAGGCTCGCCTGAAAAAAATCCTTCAAGATAGGGACCTTTTGTCTCAAGTTGAAATGACGAATGTTTGTTGTGTGAATGGGAATGTCGCATTGCCCAAACTTGGCATGGAATCACAAGATTGGGACGACTTGTGTAACAGTGTGGATGCAGTTTTCCACTGTGCTGCCAGCGTTCAGCATATGGTGAACTACAGGAAACGGAATTCAGATAAGGACATAAGAGCTGTTAACGTCCAGGGTACTAAAAATATTTTGGAGTTTGCATGTACCGGAAGTAAGCTGAAACAAGTGTACTGTGCCTCCAGTCTTGTAGCTGTGACAACTGTGAGAGAAGATGGCAGGTTATCTGAAGACTGGCCTGATCTAAACGATTATAATAGTGTGACAAAGATGGCTTACCCAATTACAAAATTTGTTGTAGATGTGCTCATGAAGCAAGCCGTTTTGGAACGAGGGATTCCTGGGAAAGTTTTCAGATTTCCATTGATTGTTGGCGACTCGAAAACTGGAAGATTTGTACTTGACCAAAACCATGCAATGCTTCGATACATGTTTATATTGCAACAGGGAATGATACCAAGTAATCCTGTGCCATTTCCAATGCTTCCAGTCGATATTTGTGCGTGGGCGTCGGTTCATATATTTTTCAACCAGAATGCAACTGATGACGTATATAACGTTTCAAATATTACTCCGGGCCCCGAACAAGAGTTTGTCTCAGTCGCAGAGAAGCTAGGTTATAAGGTTGACATAGTGGACTTTGCAGAGTTTAGTAAAAAACTTAGAGAGTCTACTCCGGATGACTCTCCGTTTGCTATATTTAAGGACTTTTATCGAAACGATGAAGATATTTTATCACTTTACAACTCAGCACCTCCTTTAAAGCACTATATGCTGAGTGGAGGCTGTGACGGCAATTTTATGGTGAGCAAGAAAATTGTTAGTTTACTACCTGAATTTTATGAATGCGCTACTTCAAATATGGATCATGTTTACCGAGATATGTTATTCGCTAGAAGTCAAGGGTGGTTCAAGAAATTTAATTTGTAATGGTCAATTTACATTTTTAAGGGTAAGAAAAATATTGTAATACGGCAAAACTTGTTTGTATACAAAAACGTTTGAATTGTCTAATAAAGAAGTATTGTTTTGTTTCAAACCAGATAATTGTACTCATCTTGTTGGTTGGTACTAGTAACAATTGACATGATAACACATTTTATTTCACGTACATTATTCTAATTCTCACAAAATAAAAGTCAGTTTTGTTGTTCGAAAAAGTTGAAAATGCTTTGATAAATATGTAAGAAATTGATAAAGTGCATTATCATTTTCGGTCATCATACGGTACAGTCTTCTTTTGGTCTCTAATTTAAGGATATGATGCGATGATATGATAAAAATATATTATGATTATCATGCATACAAAAGGAGCTAAAGTAACACGCAGCATTCAAAACCTAGCACAACGTGTGTGTTTCTTATCTTTTCGTTACGTTCTTATGGCTGGTGTAACGTTAAATACCGTAAGCGTATTTATTTGTGTAATTGTGGGTTGTGGAAACAGGTGTTCAGTTTCAGTTGTGATTTGTAAGTTATAACTAAGTTACGATTTTTATTCTGATTCCTGATTTAACTTTCAAAGTTTACTCAACATATACGGTATACATAATCTTAAAAACTATACTTAAAAATCAAATCAGTTCTTCTGGGTTTCCATGATAAAGTTCTTTTAAAAAAATGAAAATGGGAAAGTAATTGGACTTATGTGATGAAGTGGTAGTTTGGAATGAACGACGATCTTACTGGCAATCTTTCAAGAGTTTGAAAAAAATATGAACTTGAAGAAGGCTGGCGAGAAAGCGACGTCCACGCAAGATACGTCATTTGTGTTCAAGTTTCTTTGGAAGATATTGTGAGGGGACAATTAACGGATTTAATTTAAAAGTTTCAAGATAACAGAAGTAAGGATTGGGTGGTGATTCCGAAGATGGGGGATATCGTGATTGGATGTCCGAATTTGATGAAGCTGAAGATTGAGAATTGGCCTGGGACAAATAAGCAGTTCACTAATTTCTGGATGGGATTACAAGGTTTGGAGGAAGTTGCTTTAAAGAAATGTAAGCACTTGGGCAATGTGGGCTTTGTCGGAGAAGATTTCAAAAATCCTATATTCAGTCAATTGAAAAGTAAGTCATGAAGATGAAAATTCAAATTGCTTTCCACTCTTTTTGCAGGGCGTCCTAATTGAGCAAAAATGTCAATTGAATTAACAATTAACAATTAACGAAATATTTTTTTATTAATTC
>JAQIWN010001964.1:0-17887 GCA_034699025.1 Entomobrya cf. arborea Gr-Col-00668
TAGTATTTATTATGTACTGTGTCTAAAAGGCAACCAATTTATAAGTTTGGCAGTGATAAATAAAGTTTATCCCCCCCTTGGCGTTCAGACCTCGTTAATACATATATAAAAAATATATTGTATTCCCAAGCTATTTTTGTTAAATGATTTTTTTTACATAAAACACCAATGTACTGTAATGTACAATCAGCAAACAACAACAATGCAATGGTAGACAGACGTATTGCAAAAAAAGCTAGCAAAACTTCTGAAAACTAGCTCGTTCTGTAGAGAAAAAATCAATCTCAACGCTTTTCACACCTGCTTCCTTCTATTTCGCTTAACTTGAAGGCAATACAACCTGACACTTGGCTGCATGCAGGTTTTTGTTATTCGGTTGTGTTGTAGGCGAATAGTAAAAAAACTTTTTTTCCGTTCTTTTGAAAAAGTTGCAATTCTAGAAGAAAGACTCGTAGAAAGGAAACTTCCCTGTACATTGCAAGACAGGATAAATATTGAGTCTGACGAGCCAACTTGTTCTTCCAAGAAAAGAAGCCAGACTGGCTGGCTTCTGGTGGCCTTGCTATTTTCCTTATTCAGAAAAATGCTAAAATTGCTGTTATAGTGGGATGGTACTCGCTCATGGGTAATCTTTTTGTTTATGATATTTTTTTGATAATATGCCTAACATGGTTCACTTAAAAATTTTGTGGAGTAAGCTGATGGGTGAAAGTCGCAAGAAGAGCAAGATCACTATATATTCAATGTTAAAGGGATTATGTTAAAAAATGTTTTGCAATAAAGAGTAGAAAAACTGTAGACATGAAAAAAATTAATGAAAAGTGAATCTTCACGAAACTTTATGACATGACACAAGTATACGTAAGTATGTAAATATGTGTTTATACATTTCCGTATTAAAATGCACATATTTAACATGTGTGATCCTTTTACAAGTCAAGCTGTTTTTTCTTCGGAATAAAATTTGCGAATTCTGGAGCTTGTCATCATTTGCATCAGTGGCCACGAAAAAATCATTACGTGGTTTTGGTTTTATGTTGACTACACATTTAGAGATAAAAAAATCATTTAGCCGTTTTTTCTGGTCTGCCACCTATAAATCCTTAAGTAAGCTAGAAATTTATTGAATACATGGAACCTTCACTTATTTCTCCATCGATTTTTTGCTACTGTATGCTGAGTACGCAATAACTGTTTAAAATGTATCTAAATTCAAGAAACCGAACCTAGCATCATACATACGTAGAAAATTAAATTATGAAAGCAGCATGTCAAAGTTAAATCAAGTTAAGTACAAAATTAAAGTAACATCAACTGTGGCGTACATGCAAGTGGGTGTTTGATAATTTGGTAGAAAGTTAAGCCCTGTGTTTGGCTTTAAAATCGTTTACTTGAACCGACAAATATTAACCACACCAGAAACTAGAATGCATTTTATGGAAATTATTTGCACCATATGAAAGTGTTAAATTATACATTACTAAGAGATTTGGCATCATGAGTGCACTTTGTGTAATAAAACAGCATTAAATTTAATGTAAACGTTTCTTTTAATGTATACATTTCCAAAACCAAAGACATAAATTGTTTGGAATAGCCATTTTTGTCGGAGTAATTATTACCTTAATTGAATTCTGGCTGAACTAATTCAAAATCGATATTCTGTATGCGTTTACATTAAACATATCGCACAGTTGGTATGATATTTCTTTCCTTCGCAGCGCCCATATATGCTCTCACAATATATAAAACTCCATATTATGTACATATACTTGAATTACTCCTGCTACAGTCAATGATTTCATGGAAAAATCTAAGTAGATGAAGTTGGGTACATAGTGCAAATACCAAACCTACGCGTGAATATTTGTTGATTTAATCTATACAAACATTCAACTATGCAACATTAGATGATAATCATTGCTAAAATGTTTTAGGGTTCAGAGACCCTATCGTGTAATTTATAAAAGTAAACCATAAATATATCATATCAGTGTTATTGCGTCTTCGACGCCTAAATATGTACTGTTTGTATGCATTGCTATGCTATGCACTTTCTTAGAACATACAAACATCTTTAGTTGCAAATAAACTTTCAAAGGAATTTATCGATTTTTATACGTGCAAGATTTATAAAAACAGTGATTCCATTTGTTCACCAAGAAATCAGATAAATTTTGACCTTACACAATAACCTTTCTCCTGTTTACCATTTCCAACGAATAAGTATTACACAAAGTTATATTGTTAGATTTCAATGTGTTCTTAAAGTAAGATGTCAGATGCAAGAAGATTGAGTGTTCCGTTTTCTGTCTAGAATAAGCAATAAAGAAGAAAAATGTTTGAATACTAAGAAGCCACTGCAGTTGTTCTTGGAATAAAGAGTTAGATATTGAGACGGTAAACAATAAAAAATAATGATGACCCTACTGGTATACTACTTCCGGTCATTTCGCATAAAGATTGTGTATCACATTTTATGAATTGTAAATTTGATCACAGGAAACGCCCTTTCCTTTGCTAAAATTTGTTACAAAAAAGAGAGTTCTGAAAAACAAACGAATTTAAGTATTCCCTTTATCTCAGTTTTTTGCTCGGCTCAAGCTCAATCAATTTTTCGAAATGAATTTAATCCCAAGTATCCCAACATATAATGCCGCACTATTATTGACTATCATCAAATAATAAATGTAGGATTTTTCACATTATGTGGTGAATAACCCACAAAAGTGATCCTTTTTAGTTTCTGATAAAAACAAGCAAGAATCGTTATCCTCACATCAAAAGCAGACTACTATCTATAATCATTACCGTCAGGATAAGGCGATGATTATGATGATGATGATACATGGTCATAAAATTGCTTCTGGTACGTGGCTCACATTGAATCAAACGGTTATATCATTGGCTCTGCTCTAGTATGCCTTAGGCTTATTTTCCCTTCTACACTGTGCAAAATGAAAATGTCGCGTTATCATTATAATCGCAGCCACATTATAATGCAAAGGATGGGAATAATATCAAAAGAATTATGGATGAATCCTCAGAGATTTTCAAATGCAATAAAATGCTTTTCCTATCAAATTTATTTAGAACAGACCATTCACAAGACGTAGACTGCGAAACGGAATACCTATATCCTTTTTTGCAGTCCACCGTAACAAGTAGGTATTCTACAACCGATTTTTATTACATCATCTATCTTATTTACATAAAGATACTTAAGTTCACTCAAAGTGGGACTTCATGTCAACCAGCTTTTTGAGAATATCTTGCGGATACGAATATTTTCCAAATAGTCTTGACTTGATTTTTCGATGTCAACGGCTATTCCACCTCGAACTCGGTTACTTCCAAAAACTTTGTCTGTCATGTCGGGGCTCTCTTTGTTACACATTGGACCGCATCTGATATGTATACATGCATTGAATGGAATAACTTCAAGTGATTTTGCTTTCTTTGTAAAGAAATTCAATTCCAAAAGAAATCCTTGCGGATACAGCGAGCACGAGTATAACTGCCAGATTTAGAGCAGTGAGGAATAAATTCTGTTTACTGATGAAGTACACACAATTTTCTACACAATATTTAAAGAAATAAAGAGAAAAAATGAAAATATCCATTTCAGTGCACCCTATTTACTACTCGCTATTGCGTATAATTTTTAAAAAGGTAAGGAGAAAGCACGCATGAGTTACACCTGTGTGACTTAAAACTAGTCTGAAGGTTGTAGCTTTTCACTTGTTTACGAAAACGAAAATAGGTTTCTTTGACAAGTAAATTCAATTTTCTCTTTCGCGAAATAAGATGGTATAAAAAAGACATTTTTTCCTATATCGGTAACGCTATAAATGACATGATTGATGTCTTTTAAAGATTCCAGAGTGAAAGCAAGGTTAACACTGAAGTAAAGTCTGGCACTAGGCTATTAAGTTGTTGCAGTTTAAAAACATTATAATGAAAATTTTAGATCAAAATGTGAAAGTGAAATGTTATATACATTATATGTATCCAAATAATGTATATCATAGCATAGCTAAACTGATTCAAGGGTTTTTAGAAGGTTTTTGTTGTTGTTGTTTTTTAGATGAATCCGGCAATTACTGCTTCAACTTGGATAATATTTTTAACGTTTGGTTCCGTGATAACTCAAATGGAGGAGACCACCCAAACAGATGCGACAGATGCAGCAACGATATCAACAACGTCTCCTGAAAGTATAAATGCAACTAGTGGTAAGAATATAAAAGTTTATCTGCAATTCTCATGAATTCTTGAATATTTTTCAGTTGCGAACAATTTCACATATAGAAGATTACAAAACTCTACTGCTTCTTCTCGTAATCATTCGATTGTATTTTCAAGTTTCCCCTTCAAAGTGTATTGCCAAGATTGTTTGAATACTTTACTCAAGTTCATAAATAAAAACGGCTAATTAGCTATGGAGTTACATAAAATGTTCAGTTTATATCACAATTTTTAATGTATCTTAATTACTATAAGAATTTCTAAAACTTATGTATGTGTGCAGACGAAAAGTTATACATCTGGTGAGGTAATCCCTCCAAAAAACTACAGATCTTCCAGCAAATTAGTTGCACTCAGGGAAATATAAAAGACTAATTTTGTTGCGTTTTGGCACTTATACTTATTATACAACTGGTTGGGTGATGGGTGGACTGGGATATGCGCAGCAAATTCATGCAAGTAGTTTCACAAGGATAAAATATAATTTAAGCAAACATACTTGCATAAATATAAGATGTAGATGGTACATTCTAAATGTAAAATTAACTTTTGTATAACTTATGTACAAAAAATAGAATCCTTTCAAGATGTGCCGAAAACTGATGCAAAAGCAGGAGAAACTGTAAAGTAACTTTTACTTTATACATTTCGCAACAAGAAGAGTAAAGAAGCATTAAAAGGGAACACCAAGCGGCACACTTTCCTTCAAACCTAAGACAAAGGAAGGATTAGTAGAATGGCAATGATGAAAAGAGAGAAAAGATGTAGTCTTCTTTGCTAAAAAGTGAAGTAGCTGTAAAGCCAGCCGGCTTAGTCTATGTACTATGCATGCATGCCCGAGCAGGATATATTTTAACAGTTTTCATCAGTTAGCTTCAGTGGTTAGGTTTGAGATGGATAGGTGTTTATTTAGGATTCGCATAAGGATATAATAATAACACGAAAGCAGCCTTAGCGTTATGATCTGTAGAAAAACGGGAAAAAATTTATAAGTCTGTCTTTAAAAGAAGAAATACATAAGAAGCAGAGAACATTAACGTTTTCTCTCTTTCTTAACTCACAAGCCAGCGCAACTGATCCCAAAGGAAGAAAGTGAAAGGAACAGGCTTTGTTATTGTGTGTAGAAAGCATGAAAGTTATAAAATATTCGTAAGGATGAAAAAAAGATACAAAACAAACTCTTAAATAAATAGAACAGCCGAAATGGAGAATTCGCTATCTTCGTGCTATATCGTCAGCGAAATGGTAAAGTAAAGGGCGTCAACCCTATAATAATTTTTTTTGTTAAAAAATGTGGTCGCAGCTTTATATACTTTGCTAAGTAGGTGTGCATTCCATTATATATGGCCTGTAGACGAAATAAAAAAAAGACCGTTTATGAATGCGTATGGATGTATATATATTGTGTATGTTCTACCAGATTCTAAGAAAAAACTGTTATTATTATTGTGGATCGGTGTCTGGTCTAGCCTCATTATTTTTGTCGCCGTACACATTGCATTTCTAGCATTACTTCGTGCAACACCGTCGCCACCACTCACTCAGTCAGACAAACGCATGCACAATGAAAAATCAACTTTCACCATGTTTGTATTTCGGTGTGGTGGTGTTTGTACTTATTATGTTTGTGGATGAATACAGAAGCGTAATGCCTTTAGGCAGTGTAGTGTGTGGGAAGATAACTTTTTTGTCAGATGAGTTGAATAAATATTGCGAACGTTTTTTTGCATTGTCATTCTATTGTTTTAATCTGGTCTTAGCATTCTGTTTGAGCTAGTTTTGGGAAAATATAAAAAATACAGAGAAGCAGCATATATTTTTCAGAAGCATTTCCATATCATGTCCCATTTCAAGCACATCTTACTTTCACTGCTTTTTATACATAAATAGTTCACATTCACATACAAAAATATACTCGCTTTTGATCCATGCGAATCATGGGTAAAGTATGGATGTAAAATATATACATGCACAAAAAAGAAAGAACGTTTTAAAAAGATTTTTTGCTTGATTGTAAAAACGCAGAGCAACCCAAATTGTAGATTACACTATAGGATAGGATGCATATGCATAACACTTGACTACAAAAAATATATGCATGCAATATCAGCTTCTATACAAATCCACTATTACATATTTTACGAAAACGAGATTGCTAAAAGTGAAAGACCTTTTTTATAACTAGCAAACCCGCTACAAAACTAAATGACAAAAAGCGCAAGAGCTTGTTTGCAGTGGTTATGTCGCCAGTTTTCTATTCATGTAGGGGAAACCATGTCTGCAATAACTTTGCTTTCTCTTTTCAAAATCACATACGAACGTTCATAACTTTTCCCATTATGCTTGTACACCGTAAACTTCGTTTTTCAAGAGAACGAAGAGAAAAACTTAAATGCGTTTGTTTGGCTGAAATAAATGCAGTATTAAATGGAGATGAGCTAACTACCAAATACATTCACTGAGGTTTTCAGAAAATGAGAAAGCAAGAAAAAGCTTGAAATTTTTGAGATGGAAATGAAACGTTTACGTTTAAATAGGAATGAGTGAGGAAGAAATTTGTAAATATTTTCTGGCTAAGGTAGTACGAATGAGAAGAACAGCAGTATTACAAAATTATAAAGTTCAATACACAAAACCGTTTAATTGTCATAATACTTAGATTGTATTACTTTGTACTGAAGTTGAACGATGATTTTTTTTATAATTTCTTACAATCAAGTTTGATTGGATTACAATTTGAATTTAGAAGGTGATTTAATAACCAGTTAGTTTAACTGAAGTAAGGTAAACTGAAATATCTTATGCTGCTACTTTATAACAGTCTTTCAAATTCATTCAAGACTACTTCATTATAACGTTACAAAGGGTTTATCTTTTTCCATTAAATTTTCTATTTAGACAAATGTAACAGTAGAACGAACTCAGTCAATCTGAATGTTGTATGCAAGGGTGAAATGCACCATTAGTCAAATAGTTAAGTATACACATAAAACTTCATGATTTTATAGCTCTTATATTTTGTGTCTTAGTTATAAATTTTGATTATATTTCCAAAAGTTCATAGAGACAGGAGTATAGATAGATGCATTTCTGAGTAAATAGGAGGCAGAAGAGTATGAAGTATGTATATTAAATACTATACTACTATACAAATAACTAAAATGTTAGCTGTATGATGTTGACCAGCGGAAAAACCGGGAAATGATCAAAAGAATAAAAATGTATTGCAGTAAACTTTTCTCGTAAACCAGAATTGCTGTATCTGCATTCCTGAGTGGGGAGTGTACATGTACTCTCAGATATTGAGTCAAAGTGAACTCGTTACTTTTAAAGTACAAAGTATTACTAAACCTTTTACTAAGAATATTTATTCGTAGAAAAATTTGGAACATTTATTTGCAGAAGCACATATTCCGTTAATTTAATTATTTTTATTCAGGTACAAAAAAATTCTTACGTGCATAGCCATAATTCATATTAAGAATTTTCCACTCATATGCATTTAAATCATTTATAGTAAACGCCCAAAGATGAAAATATCATTTCCGGGTTTTATAGCAGAATGACCTTGTCCTAAATATAATTTCAAGTTTTTTATACTTCTGAGAATCTCCTTTCAATTAGCCCAGCAGGACGGAAAAAGGAGTTCTTCTGTGCAAATAACCTTTCGCCTCACGGTGAAGTATATCATACTTTTGTTTAAGTATGTCACATTCTAAAGAAAACCAGCTTTCAGAGTTTTTATGAGATCTAAAAAATCTTTTTGTTAAGTAAAGTATGTGTGTAGGTAACCTGTGATGCTTCAGATTATTGTACATACTTCATTTCTGTTGAACTAATATGAACTGCATTTTTGCTTTATTTTTTGGCAGTAGAGTCTCCAGAAACAATTCAGAGCTTAAACCCATGGGTGAAAATACCAGAGGACTGGAAAAGCGCACACACTGATGAGGGGATCACTTCGTCAGAAGAATATTATGCTTCGTCTGCCCAAGTACATTCAGGGTCGGGCCGCTCAGAAGGAAAACCAGATATTGAGCCATATTTCGACCATGCCGTGATGACCAATTTATCCGAGCATTTAGGAAGTCACGCTTTTCTCAGATGTCGGATTAAAAATTTGGGCGACAGAACGGTAAGAATTTTGTTATTGCTTGGCCAAAAATTGTTGAAATATTATTGGCTGGCCTCCATACAAATACCAGCTCGCAAGGATTTTTCTTCGAAGGATGCATAAAACTTTGTTGCTTATTGCAGAAATGCTTTATTTTGGTAAGCAGAACTCCATTGTCCATACCATATTGCTTTGTAGAAAGTCTGACTAGTGCGACGACAGCAACACATCTCAGCCGGCATTGTAAGGTGACCTGGCGACCTAGATCCATAATGGAAAAGATGGAGGTTAGGTGTGCTCAAACTTATGAGGAAAAAGCATGGAAAGCGGTGCTGTAGCACGATATTTTATGAAAGTGATTATTTCAATGGTACACCGTTGATAAGTTAGTGTTATAGGTCGACCTGTGCATAGACCATCTTTTTACCAGAGAGAAAATAGAAACTTCACAGCTGTTCTCTACGCCTTCACAGTCCCTTACTTGACTAGTTTCGGCAGCTCTTTCTTTCGTTGCATAAATTTACTCTTACGGAAAGTTGGGTGTCACGCCACAGACTACTACCAAACCATATTCTCATTTCTCCATTGATAGAAAGTAGAATGTTGGTGGTTCCAAACCATGATTATGCTTATATCCCAAAAACTCTCCGTATCATTTTGGTTCATAAGCAAATAGTATAGCTGCAAGTTTTGAATTTTCTATTGAAAATGGTTTTCCTACGGAGAACTGAAAGGATTTATCGACAAGTTGTCTCCTAAATTATCAAAAACTACCATTTGAGTGTAGATACTTTTGAAAAGGGTTGGCTGATGTGGGTTGAGAAAGAGACCGGTTGCCGCAAGCATAACCTTCCTCTCCTTTCCAGCTGAACTTTCTCTAAAAACTATAATAATGGATTGAGTTAAGCATTGTAGAAAACTTGAAACTTTATACAATCCCATTGCCTCCTACTTCCCACGTCCTGTTGCTGCTTGACTTGTATACATTGTAAGTAAAAGGCGAGTGCGTGGAGTGGAGTGAAGTTATCTATATGATCAGATCATCATAATAACAGTATAGAAGCCTTCAACAACATACATGATGGATGATAGTTGAATGCAGCAATGATGTTATATAAAAACTCTTATAACAATAGCTCTCCATCGAAGAATAATAGCAGTGTTGATGATAATACCAGGAATAAAAAGTGGCAGGGAGAAGGTGGATGCTTCAGATAAATTGGTATTGGTACGAGTGAAAGCAGGCAACATTTTTAGCCGTGGGCAAAAAATATTTAATATTTTGTACGATACAATGTGTGTTCCAAAGCCACCGCATGCTTCTTGCTACAAATACATATAACAAAATGATCACTTCCCATTTTAGAGAATGAGCTACTGTGAAAGCGTGTAGCCCATTTCACATGACTTATGATCTCACCAGAAGAACACACCTCTCCATTTTCCCACTAAAATACATTATTATACTCTCTTGATAATAAAAAAGGAGCAACAAACGAATGCTGGACTACTGTGTCGTATTATTTACTAAATGATGATGAAGTGTCACGCATGATACTTGACAGTTTGTTGTTGGATCAAAAATTCCACTGGGCATATGGCACAAAACTTGATACCAGTGAGACTCGACTAGTGACTAGTGAGTGTAGTGGAGTGCTTTCCACAAAGCAATAAATAATATCCACACTCACTTCACAACATATACACAAGCAACCAGAGGGGCACTACGGAATCTGAGCAAAGCCCAAAGTTGAGTCAGTCAAATGCCCTCATCACTATGAACATTATACATGGTTATGTCATATTATCTCTGATACATGGAACGAAACAGTGACGTTGACATATAAGAAGGAAGGGCCCAACTGGCCTGATGACATACTTTTTTTCTAACATGATGAAAAATTATTTGAAAATAATGTGTCCAGCCTAAAGGCACACGACAGACATTTATTTTTAGGAAAAGCATTACCAAGTAGTTCTACAGAAAAACCAAGAGCAGGTTTCAGCTCACTTAAACCGCACACTTTATAACTTGACATTTTCCAGACATCTGCTGCAGCAGTACAATAATTTCGTTTAATTTGATTACTAGGCAAGGTAGAATTGAGATTATAGGGTATACAAAAGAAACAAAAATCTTTTTTTCTAAAATGCAACAAGAAACCTTTTAGTTTAATCTGAGGTTTTGAGTACCTAATTAATAGGAACACAAACTGAAACTCAAACGTTACTATTAAAAATTTCTTGCTAAAAAGTCAAAACTATGTACTTTTAAATCTAATCTTGATCACCTAAATACTTTGTGTTTCATGACTGCGACTTGACAGTTGGCTGTCAGATTTTCAGTGTTTTTTTTTTCATGTGAGTGACTTTGACAATTTTATGAAGCATTTATACTTTTCTCGTTGCGAAACTTGTAAATTTAATGTGTTTTAAAGTTTTACGGCTATAAGTGAATAAATACCTATTTATGCTTTGTGTCATGTCACCTTGCACGTTTCCTTCATTACTCATGACTCATGACGGAAGTTTCAAGTAGTGACGGAATGAGCTTTCCACTATTGTATCACAATCTGTAATATATTTCTTGGAAGCTTTTGGAAATAAGAAGGATAATATTACTATTTTGCTGGATCTCTTCTTTCCTAGACGAGTGGGTCACAAAGGTCAAATGTTACTTGATATAATGCTTTGCCTTACTTTTCCTTCTTCCCTTTTTCTTTTTTTTACTAATGTCACTGAACTAAAAGTCTCTTGATGCCTATTTTGGATGGACAGAAAGACAAGGGGAAGGAAAGAGAATGTCGTGTAATTCGGGTAATATGTAGGTAGGCTACATAACGAATATATTAGAAGAAATTGTGTGTTATTTTTCTACGTTAGTAAAGAAAGCAGAATTTCTCAGTTCTAAACCTCCACTATTATTATCTTCTTGAATCAACTCCTTCAAAAACGGTACAATGGATGTGATGTGAGTGTTTGTGTTACGAGTGGGAGGAAACTACGCATTATTATTATATCAACTTTATAGTTACCGGGTAATGCCAATGACAGCGCAGCGGCATCAAATTCCCGAATGAGCTATCAGTCTTTGTCCCTTTCACCACTGCCATCTTTATATTCTTTAAGGGTGTACTTTCAGTTTCAGTTTGTCCTCCTGTGCTATATTTAACATACAAGGTTGTTGCAGATAATACACTACGGCTATTTCTGCTGGCTAGATGGACACTTGCTTCGCCGCAAATAAGACGAACGTGAAATATACATGTAGCCACTTTCTGCAAACTGTCACAGTATTCCAAATAATTTACGTCCTTTTTTAGCCATTTTCTCCTCCTACTTTCCCTATCACGGTTTTGCCAAATTTTAGACTCCACATTTTCTTCCTTCTGTGATCTGTATGTAGCACAAAATATATAACAATTTGGTCTTGTCAGAGAGTAAAAATGGGCAAGCAAGAGACATAAAAGATCTTTTCCACGACTGTTATGATTTCTTTCGAAGTAGAATCTTATGGTTCCTTTCCTTTAAATAATTGGTTGAATTGAGTTGGTGTGTGAAACGAACATCCTAACCCGAAGTATTTATAAATTGGAAGACTTTGGTTTAACGGAATCAGTTTATTTGTACATGTATGCTATAGATGCAACTATGTAACTATAAGATTTATTTTTATTTGGAATTTCGAGTTTCCTATTATATGAGATGACATTTGCATGTTTTGGTTTTTTTATAAATCCACAAACTGTACATGATATTACAAATATATATCGTGCTGCATTTGTTTAAATTCCTTCAAATTATTTAAACTTGAATGAATAAAATGTATCACTATTTTGTGACTAGTGCCTCTGCCTCAAGCCATATTGCCTCACGGGAAAAAAATATCGTATTGAAATACATGAATATGTTCATATTTTCAAAATAGCTTTGTAAACTCGGGCTAAACATAATGCAGTACTTTATAGCATGTACATGTACAAAATTGCTTACAAAACAAGAATTCATAGCTGAATAAGTGTTATGTCATGTTTTTCTGCATAACAAACGAAATCTAAAAAAAACCAATGTCACGTTTTTTGTTTGTTCACAATTCACATCAAGAACACTTTACTCAATCTCTAGCATAACAACACCAGTTATAAATTCAAAGCAATAAGTAAAGTACTTGTCAATATCATACATTTTACAAGTTGGGCAAAAACATTGTCGCCGGTTCTCTGAACTTATTTTTTTTATTACGTTGCATTTCGTCACTTACGTACAGTCAAGCGTACTTAAGCAGATTTTTTACATTTTTAAAAGTGAACATTCAAAGGATTCAATCATTTCAGCATGGATAATTTTTCAGTACGTTTGATTTGTTTTTGTATTCTTTCGTATTATCCTTTTTTAGGTATAAGCACGCGAGCGTGAGTACTTGTCCCCTTCTTTTCTTCCACACATGCACATTTTTCTTAACTTGTATGTGTCCTTCCTGTCTGTTTCGTGTGCATCATGTATCATGAACAAAACAAGCTGTGCAAGCAATAACAATAATAACAAAAAGCATTTCATTGAACTTTTTTCTCGGATATCCTAGTGGGTAAAGACGGAGAAATAGCGAGATTGACAGCTTCTCACTCAGCTCAGCAGCAACAGAAGCGGTATCACAGTAACAGGGAACACAAGAAAGATCTTGACTTAACTTCCCCTTCCTCCCTCCTTACTTGTATTACACTAGAATCAGTCCCGGAAGAAAGTTACGCTGTTCTGTTTTCCAACACCATTCTCATGAACCGATTATTTTACACTGAAAACATTTATTCCTCTTTCAACGCCTTAGTAGAAAAAAAACAAGCAATGCACCATAAAAAACGACATGCACATACTTTGATTCTTGTGAATGCACACGTACTTCAGTAGATGTGAAATAAATAGTTTCTTTGAATTTCATTTTTCAAAGGGGAAACATGAAAATGCATTAGCACAAGTATAAAGTATACATTCCTTCCCACTTTTCCCGAAGAAGGAAACTTTAATTTTAAATACCATTTCTTAGATAATCCGCTCGTATTTAAATTTAATTTAAGGTTAATATTGACATCTGACAAAATGGACAAAAATCTCAGTTTTTTTTCCTTTATTCTTTTGTACACTTTCTCACGTTGTTTGAAGTTAAAAGAATGACAGACGATATATGGCATCTAAAACATTGCTTAATTTTACATTGCCCTTGACTGATTTTATTTCATGCTAAAAATACTGACTAAAGTTCTAAAATCTATATCTTACTTTTTCATAGGATAGTATACATTCTTATGCAAAGCATTTGTGGTACTAATAAGACAGGCAAATGCCAACTTTATAACCCTAATGGTTGTCTGATACGAACAAGAGGAGGGGACTTTTGAACAAGGAATTAAATTCGAAATTTGTACAAATATTAGCTGGCCTATTGAAGTGAATAAGTGACTCACTCCAAATTCCAATAGACCTTTTATTCAACAAGGATGACACTATGTGGGTACACTCACACTCACTCTTAAAATGAAAGATGACATTACTTTTTATAGCCTTTTCATGCATATATAAAAGAAGTATACCATATCATATAATACTACTATTCTGCTTCAGCAAACGGAAGAATATCATTTCCGTATTTATCACCATTATCAGTATGTAGTCAAGTTGTAAGTAAACAAACAGTTATGTATCTCATCGTCCTCACGGTATGTCTTGTGTATATCCGGTGAAAGTACAACGTATTAAAAGTAATACAATATCCAGCATGCCAGAACTGACGGATGATCGTTCATGCTACATCACACTATTTTTTAGACCATTGTTCGGCATATCTTGTATAGTAGGTAATACGCACGTAACATTAGAGAAGATTCTTTCATTAGAAAGCACACATTTTCTGCCCAGTTTAGTCCACAAAATTTAGTGCAGTTTTCTGCGGTACATGTTAGCGGAGCAGCTTAGCCGAACCCCTTTTTTCTCTCTCTCTCTCTCTCTCTTCAGGATTTGATAGTCCTTCAAGCAAATTTCCCCGCTTTTTCGTAAAAACGGAGAAGTCAAATGTAAAGAGAAAAGGAACAAGAATTGTTTGACTTGTGTAAATAGCATGTGTATGTCAACTTGAGGAAATGGCAGAAACCCAGTCCAAAAAAAATCCGTCCCGCTGGCTCACTGACTGCGAAGTGGAAACATTGATTGGTTTACTTGACTGCCTTTTAGTTATGTACTAGTGCCACGTACAACCCAGTAAATACGCTAAGTAGTACTAGTGAGCTACGTCCATCGTTCGCTACTATTGAAGTCTGACAAGCTCTAGTTACTTGTGCCTTTGCCAATGTCTGCGTCGACTTCTTGTCCTCTATCTTTTCTTAAAATGGGTGCCTTAAAAGAATATTTACTCTAACAAAAATTGGATGATACACATACTTGAATACATGATAAAGAAAAAAGACTTAAGTACTCTCTTGCTCTTGTTGTCCTATAGCGTCCTCCCTCATCTTACATTTTGAGGGAATTCTAGTAGAGAAAGGAAATTAGAGCAACGAACCCAATGAGCTTCTGGGATCTGTCAGGTCAGAAATATTTGTAAAAAATACGGCTATTTACACCATTGGTAGAAGGAAAAGGATGGGTGGGTGCCATTAAGTCAAACAAGAGCACATGATAAAAAATGAAATCAGCAGAGCTTAGAAATTTTATGGAAAGCTTGATCGATGCACGCGAAATATGGCATTATGGTTTGATTTGATTTCGTGTTAGGATGATGCAAGTATGGAAGAAACGTAAATGCATGAATTTCAGGACAATCTTTTTGTCTTTATCAATCCAACCAATGGGCTCTCTTCAAATATCGTTTGTGGTTTGGTTCGATTTTGACTCATGTTAGCCATACTATAAAACAGCTAAATCTCTTGCGGATTAGGAAGTAAAAACTTTGTAACCGAATCTGGTTTCTCAAATCAGCGAAAGATCTTAGCTGAAGTCTTGAGTGGAGACTAAACCCAGAAAATGTGGCATAACATATATATAAAGCAGTAGCACGGACACACACGTATCTTCATAATTTAAGTGTGTGCAATTGAGAATAGAGACAAGATCTTTCGCAAGAGGAATTTCAGTTTGGATGGAATACCATGAGAAAAAGTCTTTGTAATATGCTTAGCATGCAATTTTTTGGCATATTGACATAAAGTATCATTTTGGTTCGTTGCTTCTGGTGCTTGTACTCTCGAAGCAGATTCTCTAGTTGGTAATCATACAAGTTTAATATGTGTATGACATACATGTTTGCAGGTCTAAACATGGACTGTATAGTTTGCTTTCTTTTCCGTTTTTGATACGTATTTTCTAAAAAAAAAACTTTTTCCTACGTTTTATGTTTCAAAATATATTATTTGCATTTATATACAACCTGGGCAAGTTTGTGATTTGGTTTCTGCAATCGTATGTACTTTTTGCTGCAGCATAACAATTTTATTTTCCAAGTTAAGTATAAGAATTCGGAGACAGATACTCAGAAAAACTTACATGTGCACTGCGCAATACGAAGAAATACATCCTGGTTCATATTATCATATTTGTCATCAGCATCGTCTTATTGTCCTCGTTCCCTGAAAATCTGCAATGTTTTTTATTCTAATAGTTTTCAGCATTAAATTGTAATGTGTATAGGTATGTTTGAAACGTTTAGAGTTACTTTTAGATAGTATTGTTTAGTTTATTTTATAAAATATGAGACTATCGACCTTAAAATAAAGGAGGAAATTTCGCAAAAACGCATTGTAAACAAAGTTAAAAGGAGGCGACAGAGACTTGTAGCGATTCGAATGTTGAACGAACGATAAACAGATATTTTTGAAATGGAGAAGGATGAAGAAAACAACATTTTTTTATCAATGTAGAGTGCATCTTATAGCGGAAATGTATTCATCCCGATTTTCTCTTATTTCTGTAGATTCTTTTAACATGGGAATACATGAACCGATTTATTACTCTGGCTTGACATTTCCTAATGGCTTTTATGGATGTAACAGCCTCATAAACTGTCAGCTGTCAGCCAACTCAAGCTGAAACATTTCGCCCATATACAGTTAGCGTTGGACATGGCACTATGAAAAGGATAAGAAAAAAGATTTTTTTTCTTAGATCAAATCAGTGGGCTGAATGTGGGTGCCCTTATCTTTCTAATAGTCTAATACATAGTTATATATATTCAGTTCTATTCCAAAAAAGGAAGAGTATGGTACACTTTAATATTTCTGAAATATATTTTTTTCTACTTTCTCCAACAAGTATTTTTCATTTTGTTTTGTGTCACTTTATTTATTTATAAACAAAAATAATATTTATGCAAGAAACTTCACGATGAATGTATGACGGAGAATTAACTTTCTCGAGAAATTAAAGTAGTAATACTTTTTGTTTGAAAATTTTAGGGTAATAATACTGTCGAGTCGAGAATATAAACTAATTTTACACTTTTGCTATTTATGGAGATTTTCCGACGATAATTTCGAATGTTAGGTAACGATTACATTTTATTTGAGACGGACAACAGGATTTGTGATGACAGGTAGGTTTTCCAGGGGCTGGAACTCCATTGCAAACAATATCAATAACAAACTTGAATCAATTTATATTCCGTCAAATCAAACCATTAAGACCAAGAGACCGGTTCTATTCCAAACTATTATACTATCCTCCAAAAGTAAAGTAGATGTGGATTAAATCAGAAACTGTTGAGCTTTCAAAACTGAAAGGATAATCAAAACTGGTCAACCCTCTCTTACCGAATTTCCTCCCCCTTCCTCTTTGTAGGATTGTAGTTGTTAATGTAATTACGTCATAATGCCTTGTATAACAGTCATTTCAGCTAATAAATTATTGTCGAAAATTCTCCCTCTTTATCAACATCGATATCGTCACCGTCATCATCATCATCATTATATTGTGTACCCCACGACACGAGTACCACTATACACACCACCATCATCATGATTGCGTCTGTGAGAGAATTCACTTCTCATTCATTTTTTTATAACCTGTTCAAGCCTACCTCTGGACACATTCCTTGCTTGCTATAGCTTTGACTTGTATAGGAAAGCCCAACGGATATCATTGTCAGGCAATATATTATCAGGGTGTCATTTTATTTTCTAACATACTTTCTCTCCATTTTCTCTTACTTTCGCGTCCAACAACTTGTCGGCAAAGCATTATTGTTGTAATATACTTTTATTTTCTCCTTTAAAATATTTTATTATTACTGTAGTGTAAAACTATGTAATAGTAGCTGTAGTAGTTTTTTTCCTCGAAAAGATTGAATGAAGTTGTAAAGTTATTATTATCAGCGTCAGCTTTCACGAAAGCGACAGATATATCAAGTTAAGCAAAGTATACGGATAGGAGAAAATAAAGAGAAGAGAATAGGAAGCAACAAAAATTCTAAAGAAGCTTTGAACTCACAATAATAAAGTGACTTTCTTTTCTATACAATTTACAACCACCATACTAAAAATATTT
>JAQIWN010001965.1:0-17876 GCA_034699025.1 Entomobrya cf. arborea Gr-Col-00668
AATTAAGGTATAAATTAAATAGTGTACACGAAAAGTTAGTATTAAAGTACATACATAAAAAGGATCAGCATCATGATATGATGAATGAAACAAATCAGATCAGTAATAATAAAAATTTATAGCACAAAGGTTTTGATGTAAGAAGATGCTTCGCAAATAACAATATTTTAATTGTTTCTATTCATTACATCATGTAAAGGGCTTGGGAAAGTTTAACCATTAAAAATTTCATTGGGTTGGATTAGCTTTCTATTCATTTTATAATCTGTAATCAATGTTTTTCGACGGCAGTTCAATGTCCAAGAGAGGTGGCCACGAAGTTATAAATTTACATACTTTATATGAAAATTTTGATAATTCAAAATCTTTTAAAAACGTTTTCATTAATAATTAATTATCGTGACATCCTCGTTAGAAAGAAAAGCTAATAAGTAACGTAAATAGGCCGGCAAACTGTAGCATGTGCACAGTACATTAAACTTAAAGTTATGTAACATTGTAACTGTCTGCTGTTTGAAGGAAGCCTAAAATTTTGCTAATATTTGTATTCCGTCATCCGTTTAGCAGACAACAAACCCACATTATTTACACGTGTACAAATATTAGCTTTAGAAATGAAACACGTTACAGTTTTTGCTCACATTAATGCTCCAACGTGTGCAATTGTCATATTATCGATAATCCCACACACAATGACGTCACATTTCTTCAATGAGCATCTAGCATATCTATTTTTATACCTATTTAAGTTGATATGAAATTATTATTTTTAAATCATTATAAATGACGAATTTTAAAATTATTAATCTTGTGTCTTGATTTGGACTCGACTGTAAGCGTGTGCTGGTTTTCTAAATTCATTAACGTTGCACAAGAAAATTTTAGCTGTAAATTAAACAATGATAGTAGGTTAAAATGCACGAGTATACTCATACTCTAAAAACACACAGTCCAAAAATCTTACAGGATATTTTCATGTGCTAGATAAAATCGGACATTCATCCTTGTTTCAGAGTGATTAGAATCTTTTTCCATGAACTTATACAAGTTCTAACAAGTATGACAAACAACAAGCTGCGCAGCAAATTTCAATATAAAAAATTATCTGATTTTCTCAAAGAAAGATGTATAAAATATCGATTGAACCGATTAAATATTGTACAAGATTCTTATCTAGAATTGAAACAATAAAAGTTGTGTCATTTATAATTAATTATCAAACTCGTGCAAGTTTAATCATATGATACGTTAAGCAATGAGCCTGCGTTGGCGTTGGTATTGTTACATACATAGAACTTATAGACATTTTGAAATAAGCATCACAAAATATTATTTTCCAGCTCTACATACGCCTCTCACATTTGTTTCCCATTTCAAATAATGACAGATTTCACTGAACTCTAAATCTGCGTAGCTCTACAGTTTATCGCATGCTCATTAATTATATATAATTGGCCCGTTTTAATAATAAATTGCCTTTTCTGCTGCCCTTTCGGGTAAAAATATTTTCCAATTTATGCCAACGCTTTGTCAGTTTCGATAGTCCTTCTGCCATACTCACGGCTTTCTGTTTAATTTCTGAATTAACGTGCAAAATAAATATTCTAACCCAAAAGTAATCCATTATTATGATAATGATTACAAAAACCACTCTAGTTCTGCTAAAAAACATTGTTCATTATGGGGCTTATCTCGGACTACTATCTTTTCGATTTTCTAGAAATTCCATGAGAGTCGCACAATGCCCCAAAACCAAAACTTGGAATAGAAACAAGTTTTTCCCGAAATTCTGGAAGTTTTGCTTGTTATTCTCCATTCTACTCTCTGTCCTGGAAATCTACGTTCACGTAAAGCATTCGCTGACCATCAACGTTATCCTTGTGGCATTTCATGAGTTCCTGATTGTAATGAGTATTCTAATGCTTAGTAACCTTACAACGGTAACAACCAACAAATATGAGTTTTGTTCATTAGTCAACGAGTTTCTACGCTGGGGACGAGCCAAATCTACAGGCTTGCAACGACTTGACCCAGATAACAGCAGGTTTTGTTGGTCAACCAAAAATGGGAATCTACTAAACATTCTCGCTTTCTCGGGAACATCGGCAGCTGTCTCCATAGCAATAATTGTACCACTAATTTCATCACTGTTTCCATGTACAATCCATCCACTTACCTGTCAATGGGACGTGGGCCTTGTGAAAACGATTTTGTGGGTGGGGATAATTGGGCTGGACATGGCGTTTTCCATCGCATGCGCCCTTTTAGGAGGATACACCGCAACGGTATCCAGTATGACTTTGTATTGTACATATACAAACCTGAAAATGCTGAGCCAGACATTAAATACTTATCAAAGTTCATTTCATATTTCTGCCGAGTTGAGAAGCAAGTGTGCGCTGTATTATAGGGAACTTCAGATTCTTCTCATTTTAAGTAACAAATGCTTCCAAAATAGTGTTTGGCCAAATGTACAATTTTGCGGAAGTGCCATTATCATCTCGTTACTATATTGCATTATTGTTTTGAGGGAAAGTTTACATGGTTATCTGGTAATTGGGATGACACTTGTCTTTTGTTCGACAAGCTGCTTTTGTTTTCTTGTGATGGATTACGGAAGTAGACCCCAAATTGTGTCAAGGGGTGTGTTGGCACGATGTAAAGAAAGGTGGGCAGGTTTCCGCGTGTCCAAATTATTTTGGAAATCGTGTAGACCGATCGCCTTTAAAATTGGCTCGTTCCATTACATGGACAGACAAAGGGGCCCCGCCCTTTTCAGGTTTTGTTTGCAGAGGACTTTCTTTCTCATTGTACAAACCAAATCGGTACAAGGATCCGCTATTAACTCGTTTGTCACTGCTGGGCTGTAAATTTAGACTATTTGAAAATTTGAATAGGTCATGGGAACAAATTATAAGATATAAGGAAAATAAAGAGAAAAATAAATATGTGATGTAATTAAAAATTAAAGTAAAATAAAAGGATTGATGATTATGAGCTGATATTTGATTTTGGATTTGCAAAAAAATCATTTCCAAATTTTCCGTTGCGCAAAATTTGAAGTTAAACTTAATAATCGGAATTCGCATAAAACTAAGCATTGAACGCATATTTTACTAGTAAATTTTTGTACTCACTTCTCACTTTTTCCGCAACAAAATTTAAATGTCCTTCAGTAGCGCTGGTTCTAAATCATCCAAAGGGAAAACATATACAAAGTCCGTTGAGCATACTAAGGATTCCACGTTATTGGAAAATGGGAACGTCACACCTGCAAGAGAAAGTTCCGATTCTTCCTCTGAGAGCGAAGAATCCAGTGATCATTCGGCCACTCCAGTAAAATCCAAGGATCCTTCCTTACTTGTCCATGTTGCAAGTAATGAGACATCTGCCGAACATGTACCACAATTTCAAGATGCGCCAACGAAAGATCCGTCAGCAGCGCAAGTCAATGAGCAATCAGCAGATAATCATAATGGGTCAGTGAAGGACCTACCAGCCCACGTTGATAAGCACAAAGCACATGTTCACAAGGGATGTCATGAAAAACCAAAAGATGCTTCTGAGCCTGGCCAAATGACAAGTAATTACTCATCGAAAGAACCCAAGAAGCATCACCACTTTGCAAGTCATAAATCAAGGGAACCTTCAGAACATCTTCATTCCACCAGCTACGTTCCAAAGGAACCCACATCTCAATATGTTACAACAAATTATCCTTCAACACGTGTCCCTTCAACCAGTGGTGAACAATATAAAGGCTATTTAAGACATCTCCACAAACAATGTCATCATAAAAAGAAAGACCACCTAACGCACAAAAAACGGTGTAAAAGTCCTGTATCAAAAAGGAACCCCTCAGAAAATTTCCGTTCAGTCAGTCGAATGCCATCAAAAACTCATACAAATACTTATTCTACCAGTTATGCAGCATCAAATAATAATCAATATGGGCTTGCCCGGTCGGGCTGCTATGAACAGTCAAGGAATCCCTCGGAAAGCATCCGTTCGAGAAGTAATTTCTCGAAGACGCCTAAACATGTTCGTTCGACCAGTGATGCAACATTCAAGGTACAATCTGGACGGAACCTTTCAAGTTGTCATGATCAGACCAAGGGCCCATCAGAAAATATCCTTTCTATGAGCCATGGAAACGTTCATATACCCAATCAAGTACAATCTAATGGTACTTATACGATCAGTCATGCTCCATCCAAGGAGCCCTCTGGTACCGGTACTTATACAGTCAGTCATGCTCCATCCAAGGAGCCCTCTGGTACCGGTACTTATACAGTCAGTCATGCTCCATCCAAGGAGCCCTCTGGTACTGGCACTTATACAGTCAGTCATGCTCCATCCAAGGAGCCCTCTGGTACTGGCACTTATACAATCAGTAACGCCCAATCCAAGGAGCCCTTAGATAAGCCCTCTGGTACTGGTACTTATACAGTCCATAATGCGCCTTCGAAACATCCCTCACATACACATCCGGTCAGCCATGCTTCATCGAGTGAAGATTCATCATCCAATACCGATAGTAAATCATCTTCAAAAGAGTCTGCCCCTGCACCTGCCGAACAGTCAGAAAATCGACAGGTAACTACAACTGTATCACATTCCAAAACACCTCGTACCATAAGAGTTAAAGCTCCACCTCGTTCCACTGCCCAACGGCAAGTTCGAAAGAATGCACCCAGTTCTCATCATCAAAGCAACAAGACTAACAATAACAACTATGACGATGATGACGAGCTGCCAGAAGGCTATGTGATTCCTACACTGGAAAACCCGAAAAAGTACCGCAACAATATCGATGACGTTCGGATATTATTATTTGGAGACTTGCTTGATTATCCTTCTCCACCGCCTCCATGCACTTGTAAAGAATACTGGGAGGAGAAAGAGAAAGAACACGTTACAAATTGTGACTGTGGTTTAGAGAAATGTGGATGTGAATGCTGCGGTTGTGATTTAAAAAAGAAGCCACCCACTATCATAGATCGGGAGAAACTCAAGGAGGACATCCATAAAAATAGCAATAATGACAAGCATTCAGGGATGACCAAGAAGACGGGACATAGTCAGCAGTCGGTAGTTGTAGGAAAGGTTGAAGTGGATGTCACTCCTCCAAGTGTCTTTCCTCCACCCCAAGAAACTGGTGAACTGGAGCCTTATTTGGACGAGAATAATAATGTCAATGTCGTGGACGAGTTCTTCCAGTCTGAGAAGAAGCAAACCAAGAAAATAACATTTCAACTGCCGTCGTCTGACTTTCCTTTTGATTTGGAGGGTAGTTGTGGTCGTGGTGAAATGGTATTTACGAAAAATGAGACTAGAATCGAGACAACTTGTTACATGGCACACGTACAGAATAAAAGTACACGAAGTACTCTACGTACTGGACCTAAAGGAAGTCAATGCTATAATGGAACTAGAGGAAAGACTCCTTATAGTGGATCTGCACAGAATACTCGGTATACTGGAAATACAGGAAATACTCCATATACTGGAGCTGCAGAAAATTTTCGTGATACTGGATTTGCAGGATCTTCTCAGTATACTGGAACTACAGGAAATAATCGTTATACTGGATCTGCTCAAAACACTAGGTATACTGGAACTAGAGGAAATACGTGTTATACCGGAACTAAAGGAAATACCCCGTATACTGGATCTGCACAAAATACTCGTTACACCGGAGCTACAGGAAATACTCCTTACACTGGAACTAGAGAAAACTTTCTTGATACCGGATTTGCAGGACCTTCTCAGTATACTGGAACTACAGGAAATACGCGTTACACTGGCACTACTGGGAATACTCCTTATACTGGATCTGCTCAAAATACTCGGTATACTGGAACTAAAGGAAATACTTGTTATAAAGGAACCAGAGGAAATACTCGTTATACCGGAACTACTGGAAATACTCCGTATACTGGATCTGCACAAAATACTCGTTACACCGGAGCCGCAGGAAATACTCCATATACTGGAACTGCAGAAAACTTTCTTGATTCCGGATTTACAGAACCTACTCAATATACTGGAACTACAGGAAATACTCGGTATACTGGAACTACCGGGAATATGCAACAACAACAGAGCCAAGGTCATGCTTCCAGGTCTAGAACAACACGCCGTAGAGGTAGTCGTGGTAGTGGAAGTACCTCAAGAAAGAGATCCGGTTCCAGAGGTAGTTCACACAGAAGAAGAAGTCGAAGAAGAAGTAGAGGGAGAAGCAGAGGAAGAGGTAGAAGTTGCTGTCAGAGCCAACCAAGAGGTTGTTGCTGTTGCCAAGAAAGTTCCTCGGAAAGCAGTAGTAGTGATGATGATGGCAATTGTGAGTTAACTTCCCAGTTTCTTTGGTTCATATTGACAATGAACTCCACAGCGCAGTACTACAAGTCTTCTATTGCTCATCAAAACTACACTCAGGAGAGGTGCAGGGATCAGGCTGCTATGGAGGAGGAGGAAGAAGAAGATTGCGACGAAGAGGAGGCCCAAGAAGAAACTGAGAATAGTAGAAGTGGAAAGAAGGATGTGAAGAAACTTGATGTTGCCAATCTTGAGGATTTGATAAGAAGACATGGCGAAGACGCTTTGTTGAATAAAGATGTGGCCATAACGTTACGAGCGTTTAATCCGAATGCAGCAAATGGGATTCCTGAGAATCCGTTGATTGACATGAAGTCCTTGAAACTGTTCGCGAAAGGAGAAAAGGAACAAGCTGAATGTTGTTGTGATAAAAATGATGAAAGTAGCTGTGGCGCCTGTGGGGGAGGTGGAGGAGGATGTGAGGGTGCTGGAGGTAAAAGTGGTAGAGGATGCTGCGGAGGGAAGTCAAAGGGGGAGGGCGGAGCTTGTTCAGTAAGACCTCCAGCCCCAACTTGCTGTGCGCCTGGTTGTAGTGGAGCCGGAACTGACCCGAAGCCCGCTTCATGCACATTCCCAATTTCATGTACCTCGTGTCCGATGCCCTGTGCTCTACCACCTTGTCCGCAACCTTGTGCTCCTCCATATTACTGTACCCCACCACCATGTTACCCTCCACCTAGCTATCCCTGCTATCCACCTTGTCCACCAGCATGTCCAATGCCTACATGTTACCCACCTTCACCGTACTGCTGTCCCCAAATTCCTTGCTGCATGCCTACCCCGCAAGTAGTTTGTTATCCGCCATGCGCGCCAATGATGATGTGCTATGGAAATGGAATGCAAGAGGGCTGTGAAGAAACCGACGAGGAAGAAGAATGCAGCGAAGAGGACGAAGATGATGATGCGTATGACAATGGTGGAGGGAGTAGGCATGTGAGTTATGCAAGTGGAGTAGGAAGAAGCCGAAGAAGTTTTGGAAGTGGAAATAGTGGCCAAATAAGTTATGGAAGTGGGAACAGTAGTCAACGAAGAGGAAATTCGAGTCATAGAGGAAATGTGAATAATGGCAGTCGCAGTGGTCGATTTGGCTCCAATAGAGAACACGGAGCTAGTGGGTTTAGTGGCCCTAGTAACAAATGGATAAGAGGGCAAAGTAGTGGGCACAGTGGTCCACAAGGAAGAGGAAACATCAGTGGTAATAATTACAGTGCAGCTAATCACAGAACACAAATGGGTTCATCCACCACCAATGTTAATCTAAAATACGTTCGGGGACCATCGGGAACTACAGGAAATACTATTCATACTGGAGATACTAGTACTTTTCGAACTGGAACTACCGATAATACTTATCAAACTGAAACTATTGATGAATTGGATTAGTATCAAATTGGCACAAGATATTTTCAAAATCTCTGTTTTTATTCACAAATAAAATATAAAATCTCAACAACATGTCATAAAAGTCTTTTAGTCCATAAAATATCACGTTTCGTTTGCGTATGTACGTATTGTATCGTATTAAGATTTTTGTATTTTTCATCAGTCTTTTAAAGTAAGTCAGTGCAACAAGCAGTATATTATGTAGTTTTGTCAAAACTTGTCAAGTCAAAAGTCAGGTCAAGTAAGTCAGTCAAAACTCCAGTCAAAGTCAAATTTCAATTGTCTGTCAGTCTTGAACACAGTTAGGTTATCAGTAATCACACAGTTAGTCGTATTTGTATTTAAGTAAATTTATCATAAATGTATCGTAAGTCGCAGTTAGTAAGTTAAAGTCACAGGTAATTAAGGTAAGGTCTCAACTCAAAGTTTTGTCCGTTTGTGTTTGTCTTTTGTCAGTTAGTCAGTCAACTTGTGTGGTCATTTTGTCAAAGTAGTTTTAACAAATAACAAATTCCCACTACCCACTACAATTTATGTACAATCATAGTACTTCATAGTACTAGTGCTCAACACTATTTATGCGCATTTTACTACTTGCTACAAAATTGGCATATTTATTTGGTAAAAACTAATTTTTGATGGTGGGATAAATGAGATCACTGTTCAGAATTCAGGTATATGGTATGTATTTATGGGATGTGGCTCTTGTTGCTGGTAAGAATTTCCGCTATGACCAAGGCCCCTCGTAAATCCTGGTCTGGACAAGTAGGCCATTGCAGCCTTTTCCCTTAATTTTGTTGTGAGAAATGAGTTTGGGAGAAATAGCCGTGCGAAAATATTCCTTGCAACTCTCTGTGCCAACGGGTAAAGTGTACCACGAACTCGAATCGATTCCGGATGTGGCCTACACGAAAAAAAAATTTAAACAAGTACACAATTTTGTTTAGAAAATATGTCAACAGGAAATGAGGATTTTAAGTGAAAAAAAATGTTAAACCGTTGTATTTATTTCGTGAGAAAAAACACTTTATTTTACGTGCCTGTCAAGAAGATAGTCAATCATTTCAGAGCCCTCATGATTAACTCGTGTAACGGTATGCGCCCGAATTACCGGAAGAGTTGCCCCTGAACGACGAATCCCATTCTTGGTACGAAACTGCATAGTAATCTCAACAGGTCCCAGTTTCATGTGAGAGCGGATCTTGCAAAATTAAAAATTAAAAAGTTTTTTGTTTTGCAAAATTTTTAAAAATATTTCCCACGTTTCTCTTTTACTTACCAGAGTGTAGTTGCCAAAAAGCTGCATTTCTGCGTCACCATCCCGCTGTACTCTACTAAGACCCTCGATTCTACCACCGCCTACATCTTGTCTTGTTCTTCTTCTAATTCTCTGCAACAACTGCTGTTTATTCTGGTTATTTTTATTCAAATTCTGATTTTTAATTTTATTCTTTTGCTGTTGCTGCTTCTTCAAACGATTTTTTAACTGCTGCTTAAGCCGCTGTTGTCTCAAACGCTGACGACGACGTCGCTGTGCGGCCAATTTTTGCTGTTGAAGTCTTTTTCGTAAGAAAGGATTTACACCCCCAACATTCTTAATAGTCTGTACGCCCCCAACAGCAACCTTTTGCCTTTTGCCACGCAACGGCTTCTTCCTCCCTCGATTGATTTTCTGGTTCAGTGGTCTCTGTTTATTTTTACCGAAGCGAAAGAATGCAGGTAATTGACGACCAATCGCAATGCCCCCAGTAGCACCAAGCTGAGGACGACGTCGTCGCAAACCGGAAGCACCTGCTGCTGCTCCCACCAGCGGACGTTCTCTTTCCCTGTAAATATGTTTAACAAAACAAGGATATGTCAGATTTATGAGAGAAAATGTAAGTGAAACTGATTGTCGATAAAAATAAATTCCCACGGTCCACAAACATATTCTCAACTAATCTACAAACCGACTTACGCCACTTGTCCTCTTGGGAGAACACGAAAAAATAAGGGATCCATTGCGGACACTCGTAGCTCTGTGCCCATATTACGAAGAGCTCCATCAATAAATCTGTTTAATCTGGGCTCTGCATAGTACTGGCCTTGAAATAGGTAGACGGAAAATTGCCTGTTTTGTGCGGTATCATTATCATTCATTACCATTGGTCCATCATCAAAATCCCCTAAAAGTTTAAGAAAAGTCAAAATATTTACTCTTAATTTTAATAGACTCCTTTTAAAGTAAATAAACATACCAAACATGCGCAATGACTCCTCCACTCCCTCTGAAATTCCATCCACAATTTCCTCTGAAAAATCGGAGAGATCTTCACTGCCCAATTCTAGGTCACCGTCTTCATTCAAGCTGATTCTTAGAGTGCCATTGCTTCTCGAGATTACTCCACTTTTGTATGATGTTATATTTGAAATGCCTTCTTCCTCGGATGACTTTGCAATTGATAATGGCGTCGTCCTGATAATCCCTCCTGTAGTATTGCCCATCTTGCTCTGTTGCTGCTTTCCATGTAAAATATCTAGAATCTCAGGGAAAATTCCCGTTTGCTCTTCCATGTCCGCTTGATACTCCAGGTCTTGAACCAAGTCAATCAAGTCCAACTCATTGAAAGGTTCCTCGTCTTCCACGGCATCTTCGCTCCCGGCCCGGTCATCATCCTCGTTGTTATCCACTGCCAAGTTTATCTTATCATCCTCTTCCTCTACATGGTCATCTTCTATTTCAACTTCATCAGTGATTCTTGAACTTCCGGTTGGGGTGGCACTCTCGTTTTCCTCTATTTCTTCGTCATTCTCATCTTCCTCCTCACTCAATCCCCCTGTGAGACTATCTAGCAAGGCTGTGATATTTGCAATGGTGCTACTATTCAATGGACTAGTTGCCAGGGGTTGACTAGTCACTGATCTTGACTCCCCAACCAACTCGTGCCCACTTGGTGAAGAATTCCTCAGAGAACGAGTGGGTGTCCTCGGTGAATTGGTCGTTGACGCCAAAGGCGTTTGCCCATTATCATGGCGATCAAAAGTGAGAAGAGGCAATCTAATATACTCAACCTTCTCGTTTATTGCCGTTGCCTTCGACCTAGCACCGTTGCAAAATGAAACTAAAATGAAGACAAGTACTCCATAACTTCCTTTCAAATGCACCATTTCTCACTTTCCTCCTTTCTAAAAAAAATTGCCTTCTGACTGCAGACTGTTCTGAATTGACTGCTTCTCCTTCTTCTTCTGCTTCCTTTTGTCTTTTAAGTTGTTTCATTGTGCATGATGCCCCATCTCTTCATTTTCACCTGTGTACTTTTTAACTGAGCGAATCTCTCTCGAACACTGACAGCTTATGGCAGTCTCGTCCCTTGCTTTTATATACCTTCGTTTGTTCGTGTGACCGTTTCCCATTGAATTGTTAATGTTTTTTTCACTGTGGCTGTGAGATGACGGCTCTGGTAAAAAGGTAAAACGGTGTTCGCAGGGGCGGAGGGAGGACCTAGCCTAGTAATTCTTTTTACGACTTATAAAAATACTTTAAATAATCTGGTAGCCATTTTTTTAGTGCAATAGATGCTTCAAATTGAATTGGTTGACGACAAGATGTGTAAAAGACATAATTTTATTTACATGATAGCTCATGCTTCAAAACCTCAATATTATTACTAAACTCAAGTATGTGGTATAATGAAGATGATGACAGGATAAGGATGAGTTCACTGAAATCTCTCTTGACAAGCTTGCTATTATTTGATTGTCTTGTGTTGACTTGAGTGGCAGTGAACCTTAAGATGTGCGTGCCTATTTTCCTGTGGTTTTCTCTCTATTTTTACCCTTTTCCCTAACGATAAAAACGAACATGCTATTCGTATATTCATCCCAATCATTTTTATGACTTGTAGTGGCGTTGACGATGATGATGATAATGATCCGGATAATAGTTACATGTAAACTTGAATGCTCATCGCCGTTGCAAAAATGGTCATGAATGATAATAAAAAAATAGTTCATCTCCTTCTTAATATTTTAGTTCCTTCCCTATCCCTCCTTTCTGCATAGGGATTAGAAGGGATTCTCTGCTGTTCTTTAGTTTTCTAAAACTCTAAATCGTGAAGATGATGAGGATGATGAGGGGTAGTATATAGTAAGTAGAGTGCAATATTGGATGCCGTGATGCATGAACAGTAGTAAATATGTAACGCATAACGTATCCGATGAGTTGTGACTAATTGGCTGTGAGAGACTGTTAGTTGCCCTACCAACCAAACCAAGTCGACGACAAACGCTGCTGCGCTGCGTGCTCTACCTTTTAAGGCAATACACGCATAACTTACAAAATAATGACCCACATTTATCAAACGGGATATTATTTTACGATGGTTCTTCACGGGCACACATAATCAATCGCCTATTATTATCGCGCTATTTGCTTTTCACAAGAAAGCAGTCGAGTCCCATCATTTAAATCACTTTACTAAAGGCAGGAAGGATATGTCAATTTTATGGCATGACAACTCAACAAAAAAAAAAATTTTCTTTAGTAAAACATCTTTATTTTTTCAATTTTGTCCACTTATGTTAAATTTATTTTGATGTTTTCTTCCTGAAAATTATCCCAATTTAAACTTTCTTTAAAGTTTCACAGCACAGAGTAATCAACTTTCGTGAAGAAAATACTCACGCAGTAGTATTAACTGCAAAATACATGTACCAATTATTTATTTTTGGTGAATTGTTGACAATTTTAATTTTTTTACCGTGTGTACAACAATAAAAGTTGATTATTTAATTGTTTCCAGGTAGTTTACATAATTGTTGTTTAGCAGTTACATATTTTTATTATTCGTGGTAGCGGTGAAAAAACTCGTAAAACATTTTAACAAGTCTTTGCACCACTGTAAAAAATACGTGTGGTAGTCCGTCACGACACCGAAAAAACGATTGATGATGACCAACCATTTTTACAAGCTAAAAAACATAACGGTAGAGATAAGGTAATATGATAAGTGTATTTAATTTTTAGTGACATTCCATTATTTATAGGTTTGTTTGTTTTTAACAATAGATTATTTAAAAACATTTTTATGGCACCTTGTCTACTTTTTTTTACATTATACATTAAATGTAACGTAGTTTAATGTGGAATCAACTGTAAAAATACAATGCTCACTTAAATTTAGTACAAGTATTAGAGAGAGAGGCATAGTCAACAAATATGCCATACACATTTTTCCCTTTACAATTTTTTTCAACATGAAATACAGTTTCAGGACAACAATGCTGACATTTCCTTTTAAAACTAACATATATTTTTTTAAATAGTACCTTGATCAGCATACCACACACACATGATACTCATGTGCAAAAAAATGTTGAACAATATACAAATGCAATAGAGATCGGATCTGATGATTGTTGGTTAATTGAAATTGTTTCAAAGAGAACCTTAAAAAAGGAAGAACCAGGGTTTTTCAAGCTTTTTTACTGCTGATTGATTGTTGATTACTGATTACTATCATCATCGCATTATCCAAAACTTGAATTCTGACTGATTGATTGCGATTGATAATCAACATCATCATCATCGTAATTATTATCACAAATGGACGAGAGAGCATATTATAAAACTTTACTGCTCAGCAATAAAGCAGTAAGTTTTTCCTAACATTTTTTTTTATTATACAAGTAAATTTACATAACTCACTGCTCAGCCATTAAACTAAACTATTTTTTTTTAAATTTTGGATTCAATTTATTCATAACAAGATGACTACACAAATTTGTAGTAGTGCTCTACAAACTACAAAATTATGCTACTTATTTAATTTAACCCTTCTACAATTTGGTTTATTGCTTTGATTTGAATTCTTGTTCCTAGAAACATTAATAAGTCTAGAATTGTAAGATTTTACATACCTATCTTGTGGAATAAGTCTTCATGTGGTGATGGTTAGTAGAAATTTGGGTGTTTTTTTTACAATACATGATAATTAGTTAATTTATATAATATTTTTTATCTGTGTGTGACTGTACATGAAATGTACAGTGTTCTAAAGGCAGTTTGAGCTTTTTGGTTTCAGTTTTTTATTTTACATAAAATGTACATATTTAAATGCTATCATCGACAATTGATGACAAGGTCAATTGGGTGATTGGGCAAATGGATATATTTACACATGCGTAATTTTTTTGAGAGCGATTTTGAATTAAAAGTTTTTTTTTTATAAAAAGAGCTTTGAATATTAATTTTGGTTTTGTATCTTTTAGCTCTACATACTACGCATGAAATTTAGATTTCTAGTCCCGAGCCATGGTCAAAGTTTCACCGAGTCAAACTCCACCTTTAGTCAAGGAGGATCATGTAACTCAGGTTTCTTTAGTTTGTGCGCTAATTCATCCCTCGCCTTCAACGCTTGACTTAACTGTCTCCTGAGATCCATTTCACTTGTGCGCCACATAGCGATCACTTGTGACTTGGATAGCTCCTTCAAATTGGCCCTGTCCAACGGAGAGTACAACTCGTACGATGAGTCAGAACCCCCATCCCCTCCCCCGCCTGGTCCTTCAGCAATATCCTCACCCAACTCTGTTTCATCAACCTCATAATCCCTAGAACCCTGGTAGCCCACGCGACGAGTGACATAAGCTTGAGAAGATGTAGATGGACCCGGCACTACAAGACCACCACGAGAGCTTGCTGATGAGCAAGGTCTCTCAATAACCACAACATCGTCATCATCAACATCAGGACTATCTCTATTTGGACTTCGGAAGATTCCATGAACAGGAGTTACAGGTAACTTGGTAGTGGAACTACACAATCCTGGTGGTATCCCAGGATCAATTAGCCCCCTTTTGAATTTTATCTTTTTCTGTTGCTGCTGCTGAGCTCCTCTTGTAGTCATATAAACGTTATCCACAAAAGCAGTACTGGTTCCTATGGAACTGGAGCTTATGGGGTCATCTGCTCCAATACCCCCTCCAGTACTCAGCACACCACTCGCCCGACTCCCACTTGTGTTACGGATATGAATGCCTTCAGCGATGAGTATGTCCTCTTGTTCCTCAAAAATTGTGGATCTATTGCTGGGATGCTGCTGGAGATGGGGATGTTGATACTCCTCTTGATGAGGTGGCGGAGGAAGATGGTGATGATGAGCTGCTGCAGTTGCAAGCTGATGATGAGGTGGCACAGGTAATGGAGGATGATGATGGGGAGGAGGGTGATGCTGGGAATGGTGGGCTAATGGACCCTCGCCCAGTACACGGACAATCTTTGGAGCATTTCGATCTATCATTGTAGCACAAGGTCCTTGGCCTCGCTGCTGCTGCTCCATTCTTGTTTGAATCGAGTAAATTGTACTGTGGGAGCCTGCGCTTTCATCCAAAGAGTCTGAGTGCTGGCTGCTGAGTTGGCGTTCTGCAATCTGCACTCTACAAGAACAAAATACACAAAAAAAACATTCGTAATGTGAGCGTTGTGCGTAAGTATTTAGCCATGTTATCATCTCTAGTTTTCCTACCAGCCAGAGAAAAAAAAAATATTAAATTACCCGTGGTAATATATTTTATTGCTGGATGGGAAATTTTTTGTAATAGACTCCTTGGGAAAATCCCTCGGGTGCTGTGTAAGCAGACCCGACCGAGTAAAGCAGAAAAATTGATTTATGAGGATCTTACCTTCGTATTTCCTGGATCATGTGGTAGAATTGCGCCTTACTCTTGCGACGACGCCTATGCTCCTGTTCCTTCTAGGAAAAAACCATACCACGTTGACTTACACAAGAAAAAGAGGGTAAGCCTCATTACAACTTTGCACGCACAAAACAGAAATTCAAAAATATAAACTGCAAAAAGAAATTCTACACAAAAAATTATTTCCTTTTTCCAAATTTGCATTTAAACTACATACTTTAATTCTGTACCCTTAAAGGGACATGCATATTCATGGACCATACACCACTACTGGACAGACAGTCAATTACTCTTTTTTATTTGTGTCCGCTTCTGTCTATATAAATCATTGTGACACTTTTTTCCCATATCTCATCTCCCCAAAGTGTGGCTATCATTGTTGGTTGTTGCATAGTAAGTATGACGCCTAAATCCTAAAAAGGATCCACTGTGGATAAAACACTATCAGCTCAGCTTTGCCAATTTTTCATGTTTCTTTTTTTCTCAACTGACATTTGTTTATCTAAACTCGAGCAGAAAATCAATTAATTTATTCCTTCACAATATACCAGTTAGACATTACACTTATTGTAGTGGAAAAAAATATTCCTATTTCCACTAGTTCCGATTTTCCAACCTAGCCTAGAAAACTAGATCTCCTCTAGTTCTAACACGGAACAAGTTACAATATGCAGTTTGTCAAGTGACATGTGTCAGTTGGCATAAGTTATTGCTTTCACTTGCATGCACACACCAAAAATCCTTTTCTCTCGTATATTTCTCTGCCTCGTTTGGCCATATAGCATATCTCTCTACGTTGCCAGCAGCTTGAAACTTTTTAACAGCCTTTTATATCCTGTACATATACCCTTTTTGTATATTCCTCCGTGCATTGTAAATTTTTTGGCCCATTTTTTTCGCTACTTGTTGTTGTGCAAGTTCATAAAAGAAAGTGGATGCTGGAGTGTAATAAATCGTATCCAGTGGGCCATCATCATCAACCGGAAACACATTCATCCGAGTAACTTTATTATCGGACTTCATGAAATTCTCTTTGGTGCATACCATACGTTCGTCCTGCTTTGTAGTGTGAAAAGCAGTGAATTGTGAATAACATGCAACCTTTAATAAAAATTGAACTGAATGCCTGCTTATACATAGCCATCATTTCAATTTGTTAACGGATGGATTTGCACGTTCACCTACTTTTACAGTTTTGCGTATACAGTGATGTAGTAGAGGTTGTCACTTGAATGTCGAACGCACAAGAACATGTCATCTTTATCGTACAAAATTAAACAGCTTGCTATACAGCCTACTGATAATAAGTATAAGCGATATGGTGAGTTTATTTACGCCAAGCGAAGCAAAAACAAAAGAGGTTTCTCTTGACTTGACTAAAGAAAAAAAAATCTGAGAAGCTCAAGAAAAAAGCTCATTTTATTCCATATATATTTTTTTTGTTGGGAGAAAGATTCTCTGCTGCGTCTTCTTCTAATCCTATTTGTCCTCACCCTTTTCACACTTTTCTGGAAGAGACTGGTGATTTGTCCTTGTCGCAGTGTGCTGAACAGCTCTTTGGCCGCGTGGTGCGGACTTACCAGCTCCACGCAGTTGATGAACCGATATAATTTCTGCAGATGGAAAAAAAGACAGAGATTTATTATTTAACAGGATGGCTTTTTTTCTGAGTGACACACACACGGTAGTGGTAGTGTACAATATACTCTAATAGGAAAAATACACCCGAGATTATCATGAAGATAAATGAGGGATTAATTATTTGTGACATGAGCACATCAACAATGGAATTAGTAGTATAGTGACCATGCTAGATTTCATAATGAGGTTATAGAGAAGAGGAGAGCAGAAATCGCAAATGGAATTATGTACTTTGGCACGAGATTAATGAGGAAAATCTGGCTGTTGAACGGAAAATAAAAATAGGTATTTTATGTAATTGGACCAATACACTTTTACCCCGAGTTTGTCTATTGATTAGAGTGAAAGGGCCAGATGGAACACTATAACTTGACTGTTAATTGGATTCCATAAGGATTAATTAAAATTGACGATGCTGCCTGTTGCAAATATTGATCAGATTGAAAAGCTCTCTGGCTTATTTTCATTCACCGAGAAAGTGTTAGAAGTGCTAATGGTGATCCCAATGAAAATATAATGGCACATGGGTGAAAGCAGGAGAGTATTTTACTTTTTTACAAAAAGTAGGGCAAATAGCAAAAAAGCACCAAATTATCGTTGTTACGGTAACGATCTACGAATTCAAAAGGACAACTAGAGGTTATTTCGTTTTACCCTTTTTCCTAGTAGCTTTGCTTTATGTAGGGAAATGGGATAAAACGGTTATTTTTATGGACAAGGCGGAGAAATAGACGATGCGTTGTTAGGAAACAATGATCATTCCGAAAATCCGTAATCGTTACGTTACTATTACTCTT
>JAQIWN010001966.1:0-17866 GCA_034699025.1 Entomobrya cf. arborea Gr-Col-00668
AGTTTGGGCACATAGACTCCTAATATTTTAGAAGTTATAGTTGATAACTCATCAGAAATTAGAGTTAAGCCTAAACTCCATTCCAGCCTTCGCCTTGCGTGCATTCAGAAAAAAATGCATGGTATCCAAAGTAAATGCACTTGTGGGTGAATTTAAAAAAAACAACCCTACAACTGTGAATGCTCTCATCTGTGCATGGAAACGGGTGGCAACGAAAAAAAGGGACCATGGTCCCTCCTTCGTATTCGTAGGTTTAAACCTATTGCATGCAGGCATTATGGTTAGTTTTTACGCTTGACTGATTTTAGAATTTACTATCTTCAGGGGGGTATAGTAAACTAGCAAATACAGTTTTGGAATGAAACAGCATTTTAATCATGTACGTAGGTAGGAAATCGCATACCAGAATCCGATGATAAATATGCACGATGCTGAATATTATGCTGAGCTGAAGCTTTGCTAGTAATTTGTGTATGTTCCGAAGATATAAATTTTCCCGTTGAATGAAAAATATAATAGCTATGTCTTCACATAAACACAAAATGCTTTCACTCTCATCATTGATATACATCAACCACCCATTGTTATGAGAATGCGTACAATTATGATTCTGGTATGGTGTGTGTAGTAATAATGGATTCTATGCCGTTGCCATTTATTCATTCGCTTGCTTGTTTGGCATTCAAATGAGTTGAACTACACTGAACTCAAAGTTTTCGCAACGCAAAAACTCAACGTACGCAATATTTGCTTGCGTAACGTTTGAAATTATCTTTTCTGGCATCAGTAATTGCAGCCATTGCTGTGTACAAGAGCGAACATGATAATAATCGCTTGACATACTTGCACAACCAACCAAGCACAATGAGGGAATCATAATGAGAGAAAGGTATTCAGCAACAATTGGAAGTAATCCTTTGCAATTCTACATAAAAACAAAAGCGATCGTCATCGCTCTTAATACAAGTCTGGCTTGTTGTTTTGTTTGTTCGTTCACTTTAGTCGTAGGAGACAAGGTTGGTAGCAAAAATAAAATGGTTGAATAAGTGGCAACCTGTCAGCGCAGATAGTTTCTCGTGAAGTGTTTCACAAATTTCCTAACAGGTTGATCGATGTTGAATAAGTTGCACTATTTTACAACTATAACCTTTCGCTCTTATATATTTGAATGCATATAATATTACACAAGCAAAACACTAATTTGATTCATTTCTACCGTAATAAAAATATCCAATAAAATTCTCATGCTTCATTTTTAGTTCGTCATTCGTTTAACAAAAAACATATTCATAAAACAAAAAAAAACTTTTGTATTTTCTCTCTACCTGCTAAGCCCATTTTTGAATATTAGCTGAGTATCAACACCCTTTTTTAAAGTGTGACGTGCTATTATATTTATAGTCATATAATTTGTAATTCTTTTATAAATAGTATATAATATATACTGAACATATTATGCTCATATTACGTAAGCAGTGTAACATCCTATTATTGCACTAGAACATACAAATTTGAAAGGGTATGTGTATCCACTAAAAACTGTTTTATCAACAATAAACCTACATGGCTTTCACCCTGATGATACAAGCATCTAAGTTAACAACATAGCTTTACCATGAAAAGGAGCAATGGAATGAATGCTTTACGACTTATGAATTTTCCCACAAATCTTCCAATTAACAGGGTCTTAATTCCCTTCAGGTTCTTTTCCCATGCATACAACAGAAAGAGAGAGAGAGAGAGCGCTAGAGAAAAACCACACCAAACCTAGGATCAAAAAACGTGCATGTTTTTTTGCTATGCATAC
Source organism: Entomobrya cf. arborea Gr-Col-00668 (assembly GCA_034699025.1). NCBI lineage: Eukaryota > Metazoa > Arthropoda > Collembola > Entomobryomorpha > Entomobryidae > Entomobrya > Entomobrya cf. arborea Gr-Col-00668. The sequence continues at coordinate 1,808 of JAQIWN010001966.1, forward strand.
ATATCTACCCTCCCCACTACACTAATATTTTTTCTTACTTCCTTTTTAAAAAGGAAAAAAAAGTATACTGTTAAGATAAAGTAAGCTATTCATACCCTGCCAACGCACCACCATAACATCACCACCTCTACCACACCACTAAATGCTAATATTGCACATTTTGTTATTAGTATAACAAACACGCGCTTCTAAAAAATAAAAAGACTAACAACAACCGAACCGAGTTGAAGCATGTACACACTTTTACCCTTACCCTTTCTCTCTCAAGACCATGTGTAAAAGCTATATATCTCTTAATGCCTGTTTTCTTTGCATCTATTTTGCCATAAAGCATGATGATATGGGAGAGAGTGAGTGGCATGCTTTTTTGTCTTGTTTTTCTTCTTACTCCCTTCGTCACAAAATAAGAGAAAACAAACGTACATGCTTTTTTGCATTTATTTATGTGCAAGGCTGGAAGACACAGATTTATTGCCATACAATGTACACAACTTTTCTGTGCACAACCCTTTCTCTTTTTTAGGCACTCAGTTCCTGTTCTAGTTTATAAGCCCCTCTTTTCTGCTTTCCCCTTTTTTGTAAACCCATATCACATTTTTATTATAAAGTGAGGGATTCCACTGTTTTACTCTTGTAAATCAACCATCTTTATTAATATCTAGTGTAGTGGCTAAAGTAAATGAACTGCCTTGCAACAAATATAACCACCAGGAGTGAGAGAAAGAAAAGATCCACCACCCACCTTGCATTTTTGTTATAGTTTTATTTGAACCGTACACCACCACAGGCTGTTGAGAAATTTTGCATTCATAGCATCGCAGGGTTCAACCCTCTGTTTCTTCAATTTTTTTTACTTTACTTACTTACTTTTTTTGTTATTTTTCGGAAGGTATCTTTCCTCTCAAAATAGTATATAATTGGAACATGAATGAAGCATGAAATGTAATATTGTTTTAAATTTGTTTAAATTGCGCTCACATTACCGTTTGAACATGAGTGAAAGGGGTTCTTACAAAATCACCAACAGTAAAAGATACCTAACTTCTGACCATAAATTCTAATTAAAAGGGTTGCATGTTTCATCAAATTTAAAGGGGGAAAGATATCTTTATAGTCCTACTTTACTAAGGTAAATGTATCTGAATCTTTGTTTAGAAATTACTCTTACTGTTAGTCAGAGACATATTTTTAGTGGATAAACATGAAAAATATCGTAGAATCTTTTCGAAAACGCTTTGAAATTTGCCACCATTCAGAGATGTCCACGAACCAGAAATGAGATATATTTATAGATTCAAAATACGCTTAAAATAGATACGACCAATTCCTGAGAAGACGTTATAGCTTACATCAAACAGACATTGAGAGATAGTATAGCAAACAATGTTGATTGAATTTGTGTCAATTGATGGACAAAATGGGTTTGCGTTTGATATTGTTTGTTCACTATTATTTTATATTTACTGTTATAGGACATCATCAAACACGTCATTCTTATCTCTGGAAAATATCCCCAAAGTTTATTGCACTTTTTGAAATGTGTACAAAGTTCTACATGAGCACTGATCCTGCCAGCACACAATGTCAATTTGACTGACGCGTGGTTAAGTGTGTTAGTAACATACTTTATGGATATAGATTTGTACAGTACACAGTAAATTTTAGTTCATAATCGTAATAAAATTGAGACAGAAGAGTTATAATTCTATAGCTTATGGGGCAATTTATGCTACTAGCTCGCTTTCATGAGAGGGTTATAATCCCATTATCTTACCTTGAGCGGTGTCCAGTAAGCCTCTGGGTAAATAGCGATATCGAAATCTGCCAGCTCGGACTCTGTCACTCCTTCAACAAACGCTTGGAAGCGAAACAAATCTCTCTGCACATCTGTCACCGCGTTGTTCTCATATGATACCATACGGTTAGCCATGTCACCCAGTGTGAAGTTCAGTACTGGCGTCTGGTTCACCTACCATTTCGAAAGATCGCATTGTAAATTATATACACATATATTTATACCACACAGTTATAATAAGTAATAACGGATGCTAAAATTTATGATATGACAGAAAATTTATTTCCATTTTGGTATTGTTATATTGCAACGAAAATAGTTGCATATACTTCTATTTCTTTCGAAAGCAATTTTAGAAGACAACATAAAGACAGCAGGAGCAGCAATAATATAAAACAAAAGAAACACACGCGACAAAGCCATAAAAAGCGAGCTGAAAATATAATGATGACAAATTTGCTTTGTAGAAACGAATTCCAAATTAATCTGTGCTCAAACTTAAAATGTATGCAAACCTGCATAGCTTTTGATGTGATATTCGATGATCTAAACAAAACAGGAACTTTTCTCATTTCTTTCAATTTATTATAACACTTTTTTGTACATTCCATATTATAATTTCATCCCATACTAACCTGCAGAAGCAATAAAGTGAAACACTACATAAAAGAAAAATACAAAGCACCAAATAGTGTGTACATGTCTTACTGCATTGTGTCTACATACAAGCGAAATCCTTCGACGTGAACTTTCCACGTGACCTAGTGAGAGTAAATTGAAACCGAAAATCATTAATAAAAAGAAAGATAAAGAGATCATTTGGCGAATTTAATATAACTGCTATACATGCAGGTGTATTGTATAAGTATACATATTTGTATGAAGGTAACTTCCATAAAAATGGTAGCCCTTCTGTGCAGCATGTTATTTAAATTTTTAGCGTTTTGTGTATAAATAAAGGAAAATGAAGCGTAGGATGATGAGAAAAGCCTAAGTTCAAAAAAGGTTAAGCAAAGAATGTGTGGTAGTGGTACAATGAAATGAAATTGATAATCTAGTTGCATACAAAACTCACAACTATACAATCTATTCTATCTTTTAACTTTCTTTACTTAAGAATCTTTTCCCATAGAATTTTACTTATACCTAAGCATGTTCACATAAAAGAACAATATGTTTAGAAATGCAAAAGGAGAATAGCGGAAATGAGAAAAGTCACAATAGTTTTACTGATGAGATGAGACCTCGATGAGTTCTTAATGGCAATACCATCTACGGAAACACAAGACAGGGATATACAATGGACTAGGAAATCACAAGAAAATGGTAATACAAAAAAGCTATATGTAGGTTACTTGCTGGATTATGTTTAAAAGGAGCGATAGAGTGAATCCTCCATCTTTTTCGGTTTCCAACTTTTCTTACTTTCATTTCCCCACACGCTCGTTTCTTTTTCTTTTCTTTTTCTATAGCTTTGTAGTTGGAGCAAAAGCTTTAAAGATAGTAGCATCGAATGTTCTTTCATATAGCCTTCTTTTTGTCTATTTGAAAAAAATCGCGTATAAAAACAACAGCATATAATACCATTGCAATACTGGACTAGAATACTTTTACTAGGACTTGCGATGAAGCGTAACAAAAACCACCAAACAATGCAATATTCGGTTTCATTTTATTCTGATCTCAGCAGGTTATCCATCTATTTAGCTTTGTGTACTCTGATGAGCACTAACATTCAACTTGCATCCTATATTAAAGAAATTTACCCAGTTCATTATTGCATCTATGTATGCATATCCTTATCCTTATTATTAGTGCGTAAAGCTTTGAATATGAGCTCAGTTCAATGAAAATGGATCGAGCTGTATTTAAGTAAGCTTATTTATTCACTAGAAATGCATGTTTTCAAGCTTATTTACTCTTTCCAGGATTTACTTTCTTCGCTATAACAAAGGGTTAAAAGCGGAAAACAAGATAAGACGGCAAATACTAAAGAGCAAGTAAACATTCATGCACAATAAGGTCTCTAATACAGCGACCCCATTTTACCTTGACAAAACATTTTGGTTCATAACGCACATACACATCGTTTATAGAGATGTATACATTGAAAGAAAACGACGTTACCCTAATGATCCCATGTTGCGGTCCGCCCACAATCCGGATGAGAATTCTTTTCTGATCCACATCCAGGTTTGTTTCGATCTGTATGCTCTCATCAGACAATTTAGCCATCGATCCTTTTTTCCCTGCCAAGCTAGTTGTGTTGACAATCTTTACCCAAGGCGCTCCAGCACTGATTCGCAATGTTCCTAAAACAAATACAGAAAAAATAGAGCAGAGTAAGAAATTTTGCTCAAATACATCAGTTTTTTTTACCAAGGCGGACCTATTTACATAAATTATTCACTATCAAAAATCCTCCATATTAGTACTATAAGGGTAGGTGGGTCGTTCATCTCGTAAATAATTCCAATTGCATACGTTTTTCCACTGAATGATCATTTTATGGAAAAATATGTAGGACACCACAATATTATCGTTATTATGGTACATCCAATAACTCCTAAGCATTCAACTGCAATAGCATGCAAATATGCAAACCGCAATATGTCACTAGCCACACATATTTATATCAAATAAATTCAAAGATTGTTTATCCCTTTTTTATTTCTTCATTCAATCATAGTTCAGTTCAACCAAACAAATAATTATTTTTAGTTTTCTTCCATATCTTCCTACGCTTCGCCTTCTTGCTTTATTACTGGTAGTAGTAAAGGATATTCTTTAGCATGTCATCATTATTGCAGTTTCTCTCAAGTCAAGTAGCTTATTTCTCTTTGACACAAAACCATCGATCAACTAAGCTTCTCTGCAGAAAATAGAAGCAATCAGCAAAGAAAACAAGAAAGAAGCACAAGAGAGATATATGACAGCACATGGGAAATCAGTTGACAGAGAGTTGCTCAGTTCTGTACGAATAGAATACTGTGTAATTGTACAAAATAGGTACATACCTTCACATTATGTGTACTTGCAAGCGCACGTGAAAGCAAGAAGATTCTCGAATAAGTACTACCACATGTTACGTAAATTTTCCCCAATCTGATAGTGAGTATGCGTATCACAAGACATTTATCTATAATCTCTTGGCCCACATATTTCCAAGAATATTCATCAAGATGTAAGAAAGATATCTATACCTACACCAATAGAGTATTAGAGTATACCGTAAGAAAATGACAAAAGAAGAAAGCAATTTTTATTGTCGGTACATGTCTTCAGTAGAGAAACATAATCTCCTGACGTCTACCTTTTAGTTTTTGTCTTGAGTCGCAGAAAAAAATGGCAGAAAAAAGAACAGTTACATGTAAAAGGAGAGGAGCAAAAGAAGACACAAGTCAAGTAAACTTGGTTACATTTAACCAACTTCTTTCATCCTGTCAGAATAGGAAATCAATTTGATTTGCAACCATTGCTCCTTGTGTGTGTTTGCTTGCCATATATGCATACACAGTACTTAGATATCTTTGAAGAGGGCCAACTTTCTTTTACTTCTCATGCGTGTTGCCTTTTTGCATTGATGATGATGACGATAATGCTATGTAAGTAACAAACAGACACATATGTAGGAGGAGTAGAAACCAATATATATTTACTTAAAACTTTAGTATGATTTTAGGTAAAACCAAAAAAAAAAAAACGCTACAGCTGCTGAACTGTCTCCATTCTTTCTGCCTTCTCATCTTTCTGCTTTGTCTCTCTGAGCAACTCATCTAAACTAAGGCTAAGGAAAAGAATGAGAAAAGGGTGCACACTCTGGGTGAAGGGCCTTTTGGCACGCCCAATAACTCTTTTCTTTTATTCTTTCTGTTGATGTTTTTTCCTTCTCTACTACTACCCTACTTGCAGCCGTTTTTCTTAGAACTATCATCACCGGTACTTTTTATGGTTAGATTTTATGTAGTATATTTTTGTACTGAAGTATATACGTACTATTTATTGAAATAATAGGAATGAGTTGTTGAAAACTGAGACTTTTTGTTAGTAAACATATTTCATACACATTCAATCGAGTATAAGCACAACATCATTTTCACCATAAACCGCTTTTCGTCTTTGCATCTAACCTTTACTTTCCGCATGACCAAGTTTACATCATTACTGCAATGAGTAAAAGCATATAGGTCCATCCATACAACACATCATTTCATGTAAGGGAGCTGGATGTATATAAGTTGTTTGTTTGAAGAAAGCAAGGGAGCCCGGTGGCAAACAAGAGAGAAACCACAATCATACAGGCAAGGGATGTATGGTGTAGGAAAATGTCAGAGCGCATAAGTAAAAGTCAAAATTTATAGCCACTTCCTTGTATAGAATTCAATTTGGAAAAACAAAATTTAAACAAAGGAATCTGTAGACACTATTATGCCACCAAGTTTCTCCCACTTTCACTATTTATATAATACAGCCTTTAAAATATATGTGCATCATGTCTGTCTCCGGTTAAATTTGGATACACAAAACCATGTTTTGATAGTATCACTACTACCACCACACGCCGCTGTCAGTGTAGTTTTGTGTGCACAGTGAGTGGAGTGGTGTGTGTGGTCCCATAATACGTTTTATACTTTCTCTTATTCTTCTACTCTATCTACTATTTCTATACACATTATAATGCAATGGCGATTCAATCGCGTTACTTAAGTATATGAAATTGTTCACAGGACAAGGAGGTGAACCATTGGGTATAAATAAACGCACACAAGACTACTACATAACTTCTCTTGTTTTTCAACAAGAACATTCCTACACATTACTGACTGGACTACATTTTTATTCTGCGTATTTTATCCCTTTTATTTGCAAACAAACTCAACTCTGAACAGATGAAGTAGTAATACTTTTTAGTTGTCAGAGAGAAAGGCTGGCTGGCAGAGCACCTTACTTTTTGTTTCTTCCACCCTTTTTCTCTCCTTTCATTGCATTTTCAGCAGACAAAATTTCCTCGTTTATTTCTCAAAATGAATAAAAACCTGTTGTGTACTAACACTTGACTTATTTAACTATCAACAATATGTTTTATAGGAGACACCCACAGCACAGAACTCAACAAACCAAACCGATAGATGAGATGAGACAAGAAAAGCAAGCAAGCAGGGTACATAATATGATGAAAGCATAAGAAATTTTGCTATCGCCTCTACCTCTTGTTACTGTTACAAACACATACTTATGAATGAAAACAAGCAAGTACAATCATGCTCCTTATATATACATAAACGACAGAGAGCCTATGCGGCGAATACAAAAAAAGAAGTTACTACATATTAGAGAGTTGACGACAATGACTTCTTGAATGTGAAAAGCTCCGGCACTTGAGAGTCATGAAAAAGGAAACTTTTCACCACGTTAACTGTTCTTTCTCTCCTTTCCTATATAAACCCACTACAACCACTATTGCCGCCTCTAGCGCCGCAAGCCAGTAAAAATAGTATAGTGGTGAGGGTAACACTATCATCGTCACCAACAGTTTTTTTTATCTAACCCAGTCACCCACATACATAATACATGTACGCTGAATCCTTTTCTCACATCGCAATAATATTATTATCTCCCTCTAGTCAAGTAGTTATATAGCACATAATACAAAACATTATGTCTTTGGGAAATCATGATGATGATGACTACTGTTCTACGAATCTTTTCTATAGGCATGTTGCCTGTAGGTAGCAATACAAGTTTGACCGGTGGTGGTAGAATAGCTGACTAGTTGTTTTTCTCCGTATTTACTATGTACATAAGTTTCAATAAACAAAGAGTATACAACAAAACAATACTACACTGCTTCACTTCGGCCTACAGACAAACCATTTTTGTCCTCCCAATATACTGTGACGATTTCAGCTGCTTTCTTAACACATCTAATACTTTTCGTACCAAAATATAAATAGGTACATACATCTACAAAACCAAGAGGGTAGGTGGTACGTTGAGAAATTTATATAAAAAGCTAGCAGAAAAGTTGAAATTATGTAATGCCCCTGAGCTACTCTTTTATACTTGCTGATTCATTTCTCTTTAGCCAATGCTGAGTATCAGTATGATGTCGTCGTCAAGCTGTATTGTAGCTTGGAATGAAAATGTAGGATGCACGCGCATTTCGTTTTACTTCCTGTTCTTACTTCGACTGAGTAAACTTGTATTTCGGTTGACTTCTTACTTTTCTTTGCTGCTGTTTAAAGCTTTTCTTTCTGTTTTAAATGACTCGAGTTCTTTTCTCAAGACTAGTATAAGCTTGCATTACAAAAAGATACAATTTCATCACATCAAAAAATACAAAAGAAAGGATCTCTGTGAAAACTACACACAAGTTGAGTGAAATGTGCAGAAGCTGCTAACAAGTTATACCATTTACTTATCAAATAACGTAGCACTTTTTATATATAATACGTAGCCGCAGGAGTGTGATTCTTTCTGTTTTATTTTTTAAAATAAAATTTATCCACCAGAGTTAACGATGATAGTAAAAATGAGCATGTATGTATAGCATATCTACTTCATTTGAAATAGGACATAGCACGACGTAGTATAAATACAAAGTCTTGCCGTCAAAATACAATACAATGTCAGTTAGTTTGTAAATAATGCATATATATATTATTGTACTAAAATGCAAGACAAAAAAGAAAATTGTATGTACTGTTTCTATACTTATTTCAGGACAAATGAAAGCGGTTTCGTGTTTTTTTGCCATTTTTTGTCCTTTACTATCTCATCGAACAAGAACAAAAGTTTCTGAAGTTTCTCCTTTTTTCTTCGTTTTGTTTTTATTCGACTTTTTATTACACGACGAAATGGCAAAAGGAAAAGAGCAAAAATAAGTGTATAAGGTGTTTTCACATTGTGCATATAAAGGAAATAGATAAAAAGAAGATACCAAAAGTACAGGTTCCACGGAGTCCAATCTGCATACATTCATATAAATAGGTGACAGTTTTCCTACACATACTTTCATTCATGGACACTTCCGGTAAGACCATTATTGTATTAAATCACTCCACAGGGAAATGTGTGTGGAGTATGGAAGGCTTTTAAATATTTTTACAGACAAGGAAGCAAAGTGGAGGAGAAAGCAACATACAACAGACAACGAAACCGCTAGATGAGTTTAAAAAAACTAAACTTTCACTTTTAAATTCAGTGGTTCTCGACGGCTTTCACTAGTACTTATATTGTATTTATTTTTTGTATATTTTCTTGGTATCTATTATTGTGATGTGATACATATATTTCGATGCGAAATACCTTTTCGCATGATCATTCATTCATTCCCGTGTTTCCCATTTACAGAAGACCAATGGACCGACAAATCAACATTATACAGGTTTTCACTTGCCCTGTTTTTCTTTCTGCATTCCGTGTAACCAACCACTGTACTGGTACGGTGAGTACGTGTGTTAAATTGTAAGGTTAGGATGAGAAAACAAAATCTTGAAGTCCTTCATTCCTTCACGTACAGAAGTTGACTTTAAATTCTAGTGAGAGTAAGGGAGAACCATTTTTAGGAGATTATTGCCGCAAACCATACTCATAGTAAGTCTTACACGGACCTATGAATTCCTAACTGTACCTTCATTCTTTACATTTTCAACCTTTCGCATACACATCCGCTGCTACTCATGACGATCATCATAATAATCCTTTCCTTTTCCGTCCCCCTCCTTTTAAAAGTAAAAACCATTTTAACTGAAATTTCTCCAAAAAAAATAGTATTTCCTTCAACTTTATATTTATTAATCCAGTCCCATTATTTTTGAAATGAGAACAGATCCCCAGCCAGTTCTCGGGTTGGTTTCAATATATTTTCTCATGAATAAAATATTTTTACTTTACTTTAAACAGAAGACTTTCACAAGAAAAAGGGTTATCGCTTGTCATTATTTACCTACATTATATAAAATGTAAACATTTTCAGGCGAAAAGTGAAGGTTTAGTCGAAGTAATACAAATGTCTTTGCTCCTTCCTTGTTCAAACAAAATTATATGTACATATCATTATAATAATTTAATAGGATCCCCGGTGACCCTTTTCACTTTTTGCATTGAAACTAAATTTTTAGAATATAAGATAACAGTATATGTACTGATGAAGGGTTTAATCATAAACAAATTATTCTATAACTTAAGCTCTCACGTTCTTCCAAGTTTGCTGGGTTCGCTTTTACTTTTGAATTTTTGTTGAACTACGACCTAACATACTTATTGGTGCAAATGCATACTATCCGAGCTGTGAAAAACTCATCTACTGATGAAAAAGTTGAAGACTAGAATCGCAGAAGAACAATATTCTTAATTTTCTCTAAAGCCTATCACAGATCGCAAACGACAACATAAAAATCCCACCTAATAAATTTCCCGTGCGTATCCGTCCACCATGTGAAATGGAAGGTGGATGGAGAAAGTCGATTAGGAATACTACAGCTTAGTTCAATTTGTAGACTTCCGATCAGTGCACGACGGTAGTAAGTATACCACTCTCTTATACGACCAGAAATTCTATACCTAATAATAAAGCAAAGACACATGTCTTCATAATATTTTTGGCCTATGGCTTATCTATAAAGTGGCAGTCGAGCACAATAAAGGTGAGGGTGAAAAATCTTTTTAACACTTGAGCAATTTAACCGGGAGAAAAATAGAGCTAACGAGAAAGACATGAATGCACGCATTCACAAGTGCCATGTCAAGCGCCATAAAATAATATGTCTTATGCTCTAAACTGGGATCATTATGTGAATGAGTGCAAAGTGAGATTAGACTGCTAGGTCGTGCTTTCAACATGAATATGAGCGTTCTCATACTTCTCACACATCGCACGGCACCAATTCACCAGTTTAAAAAGCTAACCTACATGCTAAGCCGAATGAATATAAAAGGAAAAAAGGTTGATAAAAAGAAAGATGTTTCTACTTGGACAAATCTTGACCTGATGATTTCCTGCACGTACAGCAAAAATTTGAAACATTTCCTTGTCCAAAAATTATCTACCTACTGCCATGCAGACGGAGGCTTTTCCCAAAAAAATATAAGAGATTTTTTGGCAACTAGGCCAAAATTTCAAGAATGTCTACACAAGTGCATGCTTTTGTGCATAGAGGAAACGGCTAAAAAACAGGGGGTGTAGATTGTATCAGAGAAAATGGTTAAAAAAGATCACTTCTTTTTGGTCTCCTCAAGAAACAACCATAAATAATTCGAGTGGGAAAAGTGGAACACCCAGTTCTTGACTCGTTCAGCCATAGTACAACCATGTCTTTTATGATATAATTCTACAGAAATTGCAATAGTGTGAGCAAATCGAGACTGCAGTAATCAGCGTGTGGTAACATTTACTTCCACTGGAAAAGATGTGAGCTTTATTGTATGTGTGTACATGGTTAAGTTTTTGTCTATCACTGTTTTAATGTACGTACACAATCTGTCAACTAGAAAGAAGCAAGGCTGCGACTGTACACCACGCACTACTGGCATCTCATCATTAGTAAGTTTTATACGAACATTACCATTTTTGTTTTTCCCAGTTCTTCAGATGGAATGAAATGGTGAATTATGATGATTACACATGTATATATTTATAAATTTTTACAATGTTACCTTCATATTTCATATTTTGACTGTTTACTTGGATTGAATGCATAGCTGGGTCATAGATAGAAACATTTTAGTAAGAAAGAGCCATTGAAGAAACAGTTAAAAAAGCTGTAGTGTAAAAAATCACTTTCATTTCTGGCAACCATGTAACGCCCTCTTTATGCTATGCTTTCCGGTTCTTTCATGGTGTATACCATTTTTGTGATATTTCATAAAATAATCATTTTGTCCGTTGCATACAAAAACGGAAACATAACTTGAATCAAAAGTTTGAAAAACTCTTTTGTTCATTGCAGCAGTACACTGTTGACATGCACGTAAATCGGCAGTACTTAAAATAAAATATAAACATTCTTTTAATGTTAGCGTCTTTTGTTTGAAGATTTTAGATAAAAGCATGTATTGCACTGCAAGTTGCAATATTTGGTAAATCTGGCATCCCTTTTGTTCGTTCAAGTTTAAAACAGAGTTTTTGATTTGACAAGCCAAACAAATGAATAGCAAATATATAATAAAAATTTAGCCTCAACTTTCTTTGGCTGTGCATTCCACAGAAAATGTCTTGAAATGTTAAAAAAACGTCCTTGCAACTAAATTCTTATTTGTTTTTCAATATTTTTGAAAACTATACTTTTCAGAAAGTCGTTGCAATGCTCTTCAAATAACGCCTGTCGTCTGAAATTATAAATGTGTATGTACTCTGCCCTTTCTTCAACAAACGTACTGTACACACATTTCAAAATGTGGAAAGTGTAATCCAACAATATTTAGATTCGGATACGCAATTCACCTGTCATTTCCATAACTGGTACACACTCGATTTCTTGTGGAATGTCACTCAAATTCAATTGAAATTGATCGAACGTTACAACAACTATGCATGTATTTCAAAAAAAAAAAGTTATGCAAATAAAAGTTTTCCCCGATCGTTATATGCGTTCAGCCAGGCCCCGTAACTTTGAATTGGCTATTTACAATGGCGTTTACAGCTATATTAAAAAAGTCTATACATGTATAAAATAGCAGGAAAAAATGGATCATGTTGTAGTAAAACATGTATATTCATGCGTTTTCCAGGAATTTATCGTTCAAGCATTTACCGTAACTACCGCTATGCCTTATACCGAGAATTTTAAAACCGTCTGCGTCTGTACAAGAAGTTCAGTCAAGCAATAAATAGAAGTAGAAATACAGGTAAAAAAACTTCAAATTTCTCATTGAGGTAGTGGCAGTTAAAGGCATGGAATAGCTTTTTTGTATTACGCAACTTTTTATTTTTGCATAACCAACAAAGTTTAAATTGTAGTCGCCCCTCAAATAAAAATATAAATACCCACGTATACAAAAATCATTCAGCTGGAAGCCGTATACATAAGCTTTAAAGATTCATCATCATACAACAGGTATGCATACGCACATGTGTAGTAATCGAAGATTGAATGAAAGTAAAATTACACGAGATGTAACATTTTATGCTACACGCATGTGGGCATACGTTATCTCGTTATGTCGATTTGATAATATAGTAAATCTAGCTCGAAGAAAGTTTTCAAAAAACAGCTTTTTACGCCCGATTCAATATTGCCAGCTCAGGCCTAACGACAGTCAGCATCAGCAATGTAATACCAAAGCAAGCTGCTTTTTTACTACAGGAAAAAAATCTTTAAAAGAATAAATTCTGAGCTTTATGCAACCACTTCTTCTGCATGTTCATTGTATGATTTCTCTCAAAACCAGATCCGCACACAATTTAATGTTTTCCGTATCCTTAAGAAGACGTAGTGCATTGTACTTTATCATCGTAACGCTTGTTCATGGGTTTTTTCTCTGACTTGCTCTAACAGGTTTCTAGACCAATACTACAGAAAAAACCGAATTCAATCAAAGAAATGTTTAGGTATATAATTTAATAACAGCAATAATAGTAATACCTCCTTCTTTCCTTTTGCTTTATGTAAATGTTTAAGCCATATATGTATGTTATTTTATTATTTGTCTTCTTATTATTAGGATCGATTTAAGAAACGAATTTTTCTTTGGAGTACCCACGTAATTGAAAATTTGTTCTTGTGAAATATTTCTCTGCAATCTTTTTGCATTGTAATAGAAATCACTTTTAACTTTAAGTTTACTCAAATTGTACACATGCATCCAATAAGTACAAAGAAATCACTTATTTTTCCTTACGTAATACCCCTATACAAATATTGCGAAGTTAAGAAAGAAAACGTTTCGTTTTCAGTTTAGCAGTACAGCATCACTAATACAATGCCACAACAGAATACTATGTTAGGTTTAAATTGAAGCAAAAACGAATGCAAGGTGGTAGTAGCGAGCTAGTTGAAGTGATCCGTTCAAAAAGTGCTTTCTTTTTATAGTTTGATCACGAAAGTACATTTAATACAAGTGCATGAGATGTGCTTCATTCCCTTATGCTCGATTCGCAATGCTTGCTATTTGTATTAGATTTAAAAGGGAAAATGTAGGGGAAAAGACAGGAAAAGAGCAGACCCAAGGTCCGGAAGCAATAAGGCATTCACTTTTTCTCTCTTCATGAAAAGGAATTATTATTGTACATTCAACATTCTTTGTGAGGTAAAATACTTTTTTCTTCAGATGACATGGTGGTTTGTGCAGAGTATGGATGTATGCTTAGAGCAGAGAGCGTATGTGTGTGACATACACATACTTACAAAGTTTAGTAGTGGATTTTTTTTCTCAGGAGAAAGTCAAGAGAGAAACGAATTTTTTTTAGGAAGGTATAAAAAAAACCTAGAAGACCTCTCTAGGTAGAATGTATACATACCATTTACGGTGAATTTGCCGTCTGTAACCCAGTAAGGTAGGAATCCTTCAGTGTCAGTGCCCTCATGCTTGAAAACCAATTTCCCTGCATCAACATCCGCTTGAGTCCACTGGAATATGGGACTTGACAAAGAAATGGTGCGATCGTAGATATTTCCAATTCCACTCCCACCCGCTCCAGATGCTGGATTTCCTTTGGTCGAATATTTCAGAGCTGCTCGGTCGGAATCCCAGTCTTCGTCCACATAATTCAAAATATCACGACTAAGCCTTCTCATTCCACCAAGAACCACATTTACTGAAAGGGTAGCTGAAGGTCCTCGTTTTGGGGGATGATTGTTTACCCCTTTAATAATTATATCGAGCTGGCAAGCGTACATAAAGTTGGCATCAGCATTCCACGCGACAAGCTCAATCTTATCACGAGGTGTTTCCGAACCATCATGACGATAAAATATTCTCGCCTTCTCCAAGTCTAGTGAGGAAAATCTGTCGATAAGGTAATGAGAGGTTATGGAGGAGTGTGAGTTAAGTGAAGTGAACGATGGAGATAGGCGGATTGACTCGCGTTCCTTCTCTAAAACACCAAACGATGGTCCTGACGTGATGTTAAAGTAGACTGGCTGTTCATCCGAAGAGCTGCCGGCAATCCGAATGCGAAGAATCTTTGATGAGATCGAGTCCTTCCCACCTTCCATTACAATGAGTGGCTTGAGTGTGACTGAGCTGGGCTTTTTTCTCGTGAAATGATGAATGTCGCAGCGGAATGGGCCTGACGTCAGTGTCACTTCCAAGTGGGACGTTGACACGTTGAAAAGGAACCAATCCGTCATTGGGGAAAACGGGGTCAGCTTGAACGAGTAAAAAACTCTTTTGGCAACCAAGTCTGCTTGAGTGAATGAGAGAACTGGAGATGAGCCCAGAGTCAATGAGTTGGTGGGAGCTTGTGTTCGAAGTTGCAAAAAACCAAAACGTGGAGCATCCACGATGATGTATCTGATTGCTTGATCTGATATGGAGAGAGGGAAAGTACGATACTGAAGCGATCTTGAGGAGATTGGCGTGTCAGTTGTCCCATTCAAGCTGAGAGTGTTCGAGCCGGATTGTTCCAGGCGGAGTGACACGATCCGGAGACGAAACCGGAATTCAGAAGGCACTTTCGTTTCTGATAAGGAAACATGGAATGTGAACTCGTCTTCTGTAGGCATGTCACTGTAATACAAAGGAAACAACAAAATAATAATATCAGTTTTTTTCAACAGTACAATAATTTTTTCCCCTAGAATTGCTCACAACGCATTTTCATACCCGTTCATATTTATGGCCAGTAGCCATTTTGCCTCAAACAATCTGTGATTTTATATATACCTTGTTCATCCTATAGATAACATGAATTTATAAGTTAACATGCTACATGACTCCATAAATCCAAATGGGTGAAAATCAATACCTAGTACAAAGCATGGTTCTCCACTGACCTCGTTTCTAAATTTCTTTGATCCCAGGAAACTATTGTTTAAGTTTGCTCCTCATGCTTTGCTCACAGAGATACATGTATGCATTTGGTACGTGAAAGAGAGAGTGAACATCGTTTGTAGCCAAAATAGGCTAAAAGTCAAGTAAATGTTTTTACTGTTAATGTGATGGTTATCGCCTGTAAAATAATAACAATAGTCAAGTATCATGTATTGATTGATTGATTTCCATGCAAACAACGTCCCGTCCTGGGTCTTTATGTTGTTTGATTTTTACTGCCTAGTATAAAGCAGCCTAATATAGTTAAGTACTTCATCTATACAAGACTG
>JAQIWN010001967.1:0-17858 GCA_034699025.1 Entomobrya cf. arborea Gr-Col-00668
TTACATTCCTCTTTGACCGGTGGTTCCTGGACAATTAGGTGTACATCAGTTCCAGTAATCCCAAAACTGCTGACACCGGCGATTCTGGGTTGCTTATCTAATTTTCTTGGCCATGACATAGGTTCCAACGGGATAATTCCTGGAATGGGTGAAAAATCTATCTGAGGATTTAACTTGGTCAAGTTGATGTGCGTAGGAATCAACTCGTGTTTCATGGACAAGAGCACCTTGATAACCCCCGCCATTCCAGATGTTGATTCAGAATGCCCGACATTTGCCTTCCCGCTTCCAATTATCAGCGGAGATTCTCTTTTTATTAAGCCTGAGTGATAAGCTTTGACAATGGCAGCAGCTTCAATGGGATCACCAACTGCAGTACCAGTAGCATGAGCTTCCACGTAATCCACTTGTGTTGGCGTTACTTTCGCGGCGAACAATGCCTCCCTCATGGCTTCCACCTCATTCTGTACAGTGGGAGTACCAAAGCTTTTACTTAAACCTTCTTGACTGGTACCAATGCCACGAATGATCCCATGAATAGTGTCATTATCCGAAAGGGCATCTGAGTACTTTTTAAGAACCAGTACTGCGATGCCCTCAGCCCTGGCGTAACCATTGGCTCCAGCATCGAATGCTTTTGACTTTCCATCTTTCGCACATAAAACATAATGCTTGTTCGTATGGAGAATCAAGTTTGCTCCACATGCCAGTGCCATCTTACAACCATTTTGTTGTAAACTTTTACATGCCATGTCAATTGCAACTGCAGAAGAAGAGCATCCTGATTCAGTTGCAACATTTGGTCCTGTCAATCCGTAAAAGAATGAAATCTTGGCTGCTGTAGAGCCAAACGCGTTTCCCAAGTATTTCCGGAGAAAATCTTGGCTTGCAGGAGAGCAGTTTTCATTCAAAGCCTCTTTGTACTCCTGAAGCCAACTTCCATGAAAAACGCCAACTTTAGTTCCACGAATAGTTTCCGGATTTACTCCAGCGTCCTCCAAAGCCTCCCAGCTCACTTCCAAGAGAAGTCTTGCTTGAGGGTCTGTAAAACTTGCCTCTGCAGGGCTGAAACCAAAAAATGACGCATCGAACTGGTCAACTGGACATTTTAAAAAGTTTCCATTCATTTTAGCGTCCAAATCCACAAATGGTGTTCTACAAGCGGGGAGAATGCTACACGTGTTTTTCCCTTTTACCAGCACATCCCAATATTCTTCAATAGAATTGGCCTGGGGAAAACGGCACGCCATGCCCACAATCGCAACCCATTTACTTTTGTCCTCCATCGTGATCCCAGAGCGGGGGTCCCCATTCACAGTGTTTTCATTATAAACGTTTTTCCTTATTCCCTCTCCCATAACTCCATATTTTTCAGTTTTAAAATCCAAAGTCTGTGTATTCAACAAAAATGAAGGACAATGTAAATCAACTCCCTTCAGTGTTTCCATGTCTTCTACCACCTTGTCGTATACTTCATTCAACTCTTTCCTAAAATTCCGAAAAATAAACAAATACAATAACACGAATTATAAATTCAAGAAATGTATACGAATAAATAATATTATTTCAATAAATATAAAAAGACCTGGTTTCCATAGAAACTGAAGTAGAAACCAACGCCACAAGTTTGTCACACATTCCTGACTTCCTTATCATCTTTCCCGACGAAATGGCATGGTTTAATTTATCGTCATGAGAAACCATAACGACACAGGCGTTGGTGTTACCTACAGAAAATATATTACAAATTGTTTATTCGATCTGCTTATTTTTCTATATCAAAAATTAACGTTTACCATTTATTTCTGCCATCACTGTAGTTTGATTTGATGTCTTTACACGTAAATGTAATGATAGTTTTATTTTTTTGTTGGAGAGTCTAAAGAATACAAATAACACAAATACTTGCATGCATGAGTAAAGCGACTTGAAATAAATTCTATGACACCTATTTTCAAGCTGGATTTTTATTTTTAAGTGCAAAAATCTTCATAATATGTTTATATTAACTATGGGTGCTTTGGGAGTAAAACTAGTACATCTACCCATATATCAGATTTTTTTTTACTTGAAAGTGTTTCTCCAGAGGACAGAACACTGGATTTAAAAAAAAATGACTATGAAGTTATCGGGAAAAACATGGGATCCGATCGTTGATATAATTTTTTAATGAGTATGGAATGCACTATGCATGAGCTAATCGAAACTTGAAAACCAGTTTGCGATTTACATATAGCTTTGAAAATTTGCAAAGTTGCAAAACTGATAATGAAGATGAAAGACAAGTGGTGAGTTAAATTAACAACAGTTTAAGAGGTTGAAAAGGTTTTTGTCTTTTTTAGACTCCCACGAGAAAGTTATGAAGTGAAAGATAGTGAAACAATAAAAATAATTATGTTATTTGAATTGCATAAGCTCATTTATGAATATAGACAAGTTCTTTACAGAGTTTAATTACCATATGCATGGTACATACACTTTGATATTAAAGTATTTTGATGTAATTGCATCTTACATGCATTTTACCATTTGCATACAGGCATTTGGTTGTCATGGGTACAACTTTTTTATTCGAAAGCTTATGAATTTGCTGAGAATGCTACTAATTATATCATTTTTTCTGTGATTCAATATAGAATAATATGCAAGTAATGTATGCGAATGAAAAATACCTGATTTTAAACCAATGGGCTAGATCACTATAGAAATTTTATATCCATGGCTATTGAATATGATGCGTTGATTTAAATTTCAAGACCCTTGCTTTAAACATAAATTCATGTGTAATTAATTGCCTGAAGGGAATCAAGATTTCTGATGAAAATAAATTAGGTAGTAAATGCAATTCATTTATATTTTTGAGGGTACTGTCGGAAGTGTATGCCAATAATTAATCTTTTATTTAACAACTTGGTTAGCAAATAACTAAATAATTCGTAATATTTCTTTGGCTTTACAAATAATTTATTCTTTTTGTGAACATGCAATCAAAAATAAATTTTCGATTTCGTCCACCATGTATTTACCTAATCTATTAAGGTCGTGTCTGCGCATTAAAGCTTTCTCCGCAGTAGCTGATACCCTAATATATTGACCGTAGCTCATTAACATTACTCCAACACCTAGAAACAAAAAAGTAACAATTTGGAAATAGTAGCCCATAAAAATTATCACAAGATTTGGAAATTTATTGGCTATTATAACCCTAATTACCTGTCTCTCCGTTCAAGGCCCCAGCAACAAAATCTGCAGCAATTGCTTGTTTTCCATTTATTTCCAAATTAATCGGATCCAATGGAAAGTTGCTTATTCCTGTTACATAGAAAGAAAGTTTTATTAATCAAATCGAAAACCAGAAAAAAACGATGATTTTCCAAAACTAAGATGTTAGCAGTACCGACAGGAACCATTTTGTTTTTTAATAGGAACTGCAAAACAGGGTATACATGGCATCCAATCAAGTAAGCGATCCAAGGGAGAATCCATGGTAGACAAGAAGTTTCACGAGCAGATTTAAGTATTATATTAACATCATAAAGCCTGTCAATGGAGTTGTCATAATTACATGTGGGAAGATCCAAAAAAGTTAAAGTTCTAAAAGTATTTAAAGTTATTTTTTTATTATCATTTATGGTTTTTCATATAAATTTCGAGCAATATCGAGTCGAGTCGTAAATTTATATTTATTTACAGATGATTAGTTAGTGACATTGGATGTCCGGGAAGAGGAATAGCATGTAGACAATACATTGAGCTATCTTTTAAATATTTCGTATTGATGTCCGTTGTTTGGTTGGAATCGTACAAACTTTTTTGTATTCCAGCAGAAACCGCAGAGTACATAATGCTCGAAAAACTTTTACCAAATTTATTTCTAATTTCGATCAGTTTTTGAATTGGGATCATTTCAGATCTGAAACAGTTTTGATACCAGTGTTTCTTTTCGTCTGGAACTTTCCATGGACTTGATATAAAAGCTTGCAACACAAAACGACCACTTTCTATAATCAACTTGATCGAAAGTAAGAACCATCTAGTGAGTTTTTCCCACCATGTCCTTTTTAGATATTTCGGCTTTGGAATTTTCAAATCTGCTAATTTCTGGTTACTAAATGCTTGAACAAAGGCCGCCATAACACCAAATCCATCGGTCAGGCTGTGATGGAATCTGAAAACTAATACGCTGAGTTGCTCAGAACCATGGCTAATTTTGTAATTTTTGTAGTTTTGAATTAAGTGCACTTCCCAAGGACTTTTAAATGGAGCGATCGGAGAGTTTAAAAGTTTCTCCGAAAATACTGTAACGTGGTCTTCAGAAAAAAATCCTTTCTCTACATTTGAGCACAAGTAAACATGATTATCTACGTTAATGGCAGCATCCTTTTTGTAAAAGGTGAATCCCATCCAGCGAACTGGATAGTGACTAAAATTCTTAAAACGGTCGTCATTTGTTTCTATCCACCGGGTTTTTACTAAATGTTTCAATTCTTCTAGGGTGACGTTCCCTCGTATTATTATTTGGACCGCTATATTTGCTCTCGGTATTTTATTAAAGTAGTCGTTCACTAGGTAGGAACTAAGTCCATTAAAAATTTCGTCAAGGTCCATAGGAAAACATTTCGCGTAAATAACAACACAAAATCTAAACAAGTAAATTGGAATGCTTAGCAATACAAAACAGGAAAAAGAAATAATGAAAAGTAAACCAAACACAACTTCTATCAATGTTTTTAAGTGCTGGCCACTGATTCCTGTATTTGTGATATGGAAAGGATTTTTTTTGCATAAAACCATGATGTTAGGAGTTTCCAATTTTTGTAGAAATTTGATTCAAATATACTGGAAGTAATGTCAACCAATACAAGACCATTGCCAGTGTGAAATGATAAAATATAGCTTGGAATAATTTTTGTTCAAGCATGTTTGCATTTAAATTCATGTTTCAGGTTATGGGTAAAAAATGAGTAGTAAAGTTTAAATCGAAACATAAA
Organism: Entomobrya cf. arborea Gr-Col-00668; assembly: GCA_034699025.1. Lineage (NCBI taxonomy): Eukaryota > Metazoa > Arthropoda > Collembola > Entomobryomorpha > Entomobryidae > Entomobrya > Entomobrya cf. arborea Gr-Col-00668. The sequence goes on from JAQIWN010001967.1 coordinate 4,992, forward strand.
AGTAGCCCTGGGAAGCTGGGATGTTTAATATTTTTTCTTTTATATTCTGTAGAGACTAAATGTACTGGCTGACTGAAAATATATGACTGACTTCTCATAATACTTGTTTTAGATAACTGAATTATGTTTATTTTTAAAGCCAAACCTAGGTAACCAAAGCAAAAAAGCTTAAATTATAACCTGACTAATGCGGTATCATTGACATCAAGTCATCAGCATTTTACATGCATGCATATTACACAATAACCACCTTTACTAAAATAGGAAAATGTTTTTCGTATTCGAAAAAGTGAAGTTTTGGTTGATTAAATAAAAGTGTTTTGATTAAAATAATAAGTTTGCTTCACATTAATTAGAATTTATCAATTTGTGTGCCGCAGATCAAGAGATCAAAATTTATTGAAGTCATGAAAAACCAGAACTATAATAAGTTATCTTGTCGTCAAAGATAAGACTAGCAAAGATGTCTGAAGTACTAATTTTCAGAATTTTTTGAATCATCAGGTTCTCACGAGACGCATCAAATAAATTTCATGCAAATTAAATCAAATTCGTAAAGAGATGTAAATCCAACTATTGATAATCATTGAGTGAGGTACAAAACTTACTTTATAATCAAGGGTTTTTTTGCAAACCAAACACGTTATCTTCTAATTAGTGCATTAATTTCATTTTTTATTATTCAAGTCAACATGGAAATATTTTCCCTTTGGAACATTTGAAAAGTTCTATTTTTAAAAATCTAATACAACCAGTGCAGTGGATGAATTATTTCGTTATATGTAAGTTAATCTTAACTTAACGTTTTAAAATGAATTTATATTTGTTTTAAAACTTTTGAAAGTGAATCCATTAGATAAAGATCATTTTAGCGAATTAATGTTCTTTCAGATTTTTTTCTTTTATAATGCAATGTATAGTTCATTTACTGAATTGTGTGAAGATTTTTTTAGTTTTAAAATCTGTATGACGTTGAAGCATAAGCAGTTAGTAAGTCTAGACGTTGATGAACATTTTGGAGTATTTGTCATAATTACCGTCTGGTGAGCCACAGAAAGTAAACCCACGTTCAATTATGCATCATGTCATACCAAACCACTGGCTTTTACGTTGTATTTGTAGAAAACAGATGCAAACACTGCAAAAAATGTCATTACAAGATTACTAACTGCAAGCAAACAGGTTGTCATGAACACAAGCATTTGCAAAAAAATAATATGCATTTAGAGTACCAAATATACCTATATCGCTGTTAAATATTTACACCATATTATTGAAATTCTTGCCCCTAAATTGTATACTTAAATTGAAACAATACTTCAAATTTTAATTGTACAGACTAGAAAAACTAGTACTAATGGAATACCAACAAGTTTAATAGTTTTACAAAGAAGAAGAATTTAAGAATAAGTTAGTTAATAGTGCCGGACAAATTTGGCGAAAATTCTATTATTCTTTTGACGTCAATCATTAATATGTTTCAAGACATATTTCCCACATCATACTTCAAATAAAACATAGATTAACACATCTTGTCATCATGCACTAGGTTAGCAACCAGTAATTTTATACTTTAGATATAAATAGTGGTGATAACGTATTGATCCTCACTTTCCCAAGGGAAAATGGTTTTTTACATTTTACAAAAATTTAAATGCATATGTCACGATAGCAAACGATTTAAATATGAGAATAAAGTGAAAAGCGATTGAATCTAATAACATCATTGGTAATCTCAAAAAAAGAACACGGATCTTTAGACTTTTCCCACAGAAAAAGGAGAATGGTTTCTCAGCACATACAGACCCCATTCCATAACTTTCAAAAGTTTGCAGTTTCAATTCTTGAGTAATAAAATACAATTTATGCTGGAGCACAAAAGTAAAAGTGGGAAATGTTGCATTTCGTATTTTTTATCATCATTAAACAATTCTACTGGGTAGCTATCACACACACCAAATATTTGTCTCAAGTACTAAATCTAAAGTGACTTGCATTAAAAATGTCGCATTATTTTTTTGTAACATTTCTCATAGTATCTATTTACCTAATACAAAGTATGGTGAAAACGGAAAACCTGGATAATTTTAATAATAATAAAATGTCTCAATCAACAAATAATTTCCCAAATCCGTTTAACAACTCGTTTTGTTCTCCAAATTTGAAGCATGGATTTAACACATGGAAACCAAAAGAGCTAATAACTATTCTTGTAGTAATAGCGACATTATTGTTATTTTTTAGGTTAACAAATAAAATAAATTCTATATCCATTCATGGAAGAAGTAAAAACTTGGGTGTGGTATCTGGATGGGTACTATTTCCTTGGCGACTCCCTATCTTTGACCTAATATACAGTCTAATTCTTACCAGAGTAGGTATGATAATATTAAGTATTTGTCTGCTTAACCAACTACATTTGCTTATTTTAAAATGATTCTATTATTATTATTTATAAATAACAAATTCTGTAGATAATAAAAAGTTATTACAGTTCAACATTTTTAATGTTCCACAGGTGGTGTCAAAGTATTCGAAGAGTGGGTGAAACGGTTTGGAAATTTATTTGAAATACAAGCTGGCCCCTGCTACTTAACCATTATATCGGATCCAGACGTACTTCAGGTACATGTTTTATCGGGAGGCAATAATATAGTGGAAATGAACATAGTCGTCTCTATACAGTATGAAAAATATATAGTGGAATTTATTTAGTCGGCTCAATTTAATTAGTCGAATGTTTACTCAGTTGAACTTTCAAAATTAGTCGAATGATTAGTTAGTCGACTTGTATTTTGTCGATTACATATTTAGTCGAATGTATAAAGCGTCACAAGTGTGTATGTTCTAAAGATTTTTTAAATAAGATTTAATCATACTTGTTCCACTACATAAATATTTGTGTACGTTTTAGTACGAAATTGGATATATAAGGGATATGGAGATTTACCAGCTAGACTTTCGAAGCCTTTCTAATCTAGCTGGTTTTTCATTATCATCACCATAATTTATAACCATTTAATATCAATACGAGTAAAGCAGTGTAATTTCAAATAACATTGTATCCAGTAAAACATATTTTTGCTACTCATATTTGAACGTCCCTGTAGTCACCAAACTAAATTTAGTCAATTGTTCTGTTGGTTATGTCACATGTCAATTAAAAAGCAAGTTGGAACAGCCAATCCTAATTTATTACTTCAATTGATATTCATTCATGCGAAAACGTAACTCAGGCAACCTACATTTTAGTGATGCCGACATTTGGGATATCAATTGCAAAGATGGGGATTTATTTTTTGGTTGTTTTTCGTTAACTTTGCTTTGCTTAACACAGTTGTACATAATGAGTCTTTCAAGTACTATTTCGTGTCTCAAAACATATCTGACAGGTTTTAATTTGGAAAATATTGTGTTTTTAATGTTTGCGAAACTACGTACTTGAAATAAATTTACGTGGTTGGTATATACGAAAGTGAAATTTCTTTTCTCATTGTGTTGTCTGCTGATGGTTTTCGCAGTCAATTCCAATTCGACAAAAAAGTATTCTTCTAAAACTTCTTCGACCAATACACTTCGTCTAAATATGTGGTCGACTAATTAATCTGTTCAACCAAAAAAAGTCGACAGTAGCTAAGGTCGACTAAAAGCATTTCTACTATATTATACTGACCCGTTTTATCTGGTTCTTCAAAAATTGATAATTACATGAATTTTTTTTAAATGTTTATATTTGAATGGTTAGAAAGTGTTAAGCTCTACCCAACCTGAACATTTAAATAGACCTACGCTTTATCGAAACATATTTTACGACGCATTTTGTGACGGCGTGGTAACCTCAGATTTTGAAGCTTGGTGTCCTCAACGAAAAAGGCTATCCCGATGTTTTACATATAAATCACTTCATGAATATCTCAAGTTTATAAATACACATGCTAAAAACTTAACCAGAGGTTTTATTGCTGCTGCAGATGATAAGACATTTGTTGAAGGAAAAACATTACAGACGTTAATTTACCGTCATACTTACAAAATAATAGCACGTAAGCTGTCAATTCAATACATAGCTATGAATAATTCTTAACGAAGAAAAATGTATATTTTCTCAAATAATTAAACACAGCTTAAATATCTTTTGTCAAAAAACAGAAATTTTGCTTGATACGGATCGATTTGGAGACGATGAAAATGCAGAATTAAGTGATGCCTTTTGTAGATTCAAAGATCTTATGGTGGATCGTCTGATGAATCCTCTGTCACTAGGACACTATTTGTGGTTCCATCCTAAGAAGAGGGAATACGATCAGCTCAAACATTTCTTTTCCGAAGGAAAAACAGAGGTTATTGATTAAAATACCAAATTAGAATGTCACCATATGTCATCTGTGCAATATATCTCTAAGAAAATAACAATAACAAGTAAATTATGGTTACCAAGTTGTATTTAAAGATACTTAATATAGGATGCCATTGATAAAAAATCAAAATTACTTATATATTTGTTCATAATAAGAAATGCATGCATTTAAAATGAAAGATGTTTTTAAACAGAATTTGGAACTATGTAAAGCTGAAATGGAAAAAGTGGAGAAAACTGAAGGGAAAGACGATTCTAACGATTTAGGCGTAAATATTAAACCATTCAGATGCATTATAAAGGAATTGCTCTGCTCTGGTGCATCTGACAAGGAAATTTGTGACCAAATCGGAACAATAGCTGGGACTGTAAGTAAACTGTTATATTTTTCAGAAAAATTGACCTTTTAGGGTGGGCGGTAATACTAATTTATTAATTTGTCAGGGACATGAGACCTCAGTGGTTGCAATTCAAATGTTGCTTATGAATCTCGCAACAAATCCTGAATCTCAAGTAAAATGCAGAGAGGAAGTGGACAGATTGTTCAACTGTAAGACTCTGTTCAATGGAGGGCAGTCATTTGATTGCGAGCTGAGCATGGAAGACATCCTTAATTTAAAATACTTGGATATGTGCATATTAGAAAGTGGTAGACTGCATTCTACGGTACCGATAATTTTACGACGCTTGGATTCACCTTTGAAGGTCAATGAGGAGGTACTGTTGGGGGCTGGTACAAGTTTAGGTATATCATTATGGACGCTACATCGAGATCCCAAACATTTTCCAAACCCAGAAAAGTTTGATCCGGATAGATTTTTGTGTGAACACGTAAAGAAACGACATCCGTATGCATACATTCCATTTTCTGCAGGGAAAAGAGATTGTATTGGTTCCAAGGTTGCTCATTTACAAATAAAGGTTTTTATGACTTGGATTATTCGTCATTTTGAAATATCATCAACTGATAAGATCGATGATGTGAAACTGCTAATTGGATTGACTATTGTGCCTGAACGTCCATTCAATATAGTTCTAAAGCGACGTAGGACCAATTAAGTACGGATTTATTTTTACTAACGTTTACTGGCTACAAACATATTAGTTGTATTATATCATTTATGACTTGTTAATAGGTTATCCAATTTCAGGTGTTTTGGTCATTCATTACATGGATTTAAAAAATACTTTTTCGGATTTTCTAAAAATAAAGCATTAAGATAATAAATACTTCAGTTATTTGTATCTGTTATGATTATTTTATATATAGGTATAAATATAGAATATGCTGTATTTAATATTCAATCTATTTTTTTAATCAACAATCGCATTCGACACTCCGGAGTTTTTATTTAAGCTCACCTACAAAACTAACAATACATTGTTCAGACATGTCAAAGTGGTCAATTTTTTTTTCTCGCTAAATTAGACATTGAAATAGATGCGTTGCACACTTGCACACATGTTTTTAAGAACCATATAATAACTTTATGTATGTTTTCATGCACAGTTGGATATTTATTTTGCATTGGATGGTGAAATCTCATTTGCAAAACGCATAATTAAAAAAAAAGAATCTCCATAATATGTTATATAAATTCTTATGAATCAAAATCTTTTACTGTACAAAGTTGAAAGTTATGGCACCATTTTACCTTGCCGGAGTTCCCAGTCGTACTATCCTTTTCTTACCCATACAACACTAACTATCGCTAACTAACAGTAACAAACATTGTTTATTAACATCAAAACAGAGAGAAATCAATTAGATTTTTCGTTTTTATAATAACTTATTTCATTACTGCATTCAGAAGCCAAGGAAGAAACGAATCAAATCAATCGAATTTACCAGAGTATTTTATTTGAAGATTCAGGTTGAGGATAAAAATTATCATTTGTTGTCAACCAACTGTTTTCAATTTTTTCCCCAAGCTCATACTGATTTCATAGTCCTGGAAACTTGCTTTGATGACTACTTTCATTGCATCACTCACAAAATTTATACGTCATGTAATTTTTAAATCAGAATAACATCAAACTCATCAAAAATTCTGTACAATGAAAATATCACCATACTGTTCGCTGACTATTTCCTTGAAAGCTGAAAAAATCCCCTTAAATCCTTGAAGATGTAAGAAAACATAAAATAGCATGAGGCATGAAACACAACCTTTCAGATTATTAGTATCAGTGTTAGGATTCAGTTAAACTACGATAGGATTGCTGGTTCATGTCCATATTTGGCTTTGTCACATTTATTGTAACCAATTCTCGGGAATGACCCTTATAAAACTACGCGTCAGAAAAATGAGGTAGCTGAGATTTGCCGCAAGATTGCAGCTAAATTATACACAAATAGACAGCCTCAAACATGTGTACAAGGGTCAGAAATCCATGAGTATGCACATTGCTTAATGCAGTTGGGGTCGCTAGTGATGTTTTTTGAGAATGAGAGTATTCAGGTTTGTTACAGATTTATTATAATATAATAAAAAAATATATATATAAGAAATAACTGTATATTTACATTCTTTCTGTCGAACACCTTACGAAGTGTGATCAGTTTTCTGATCTAAAATTTAATATGAGCGGTTAATGAAACTGAAAACGTTTACAATGATTTTTATGAATGCACCTCAATTTCTGGTTGTGATCATGTAGAACGATCAATAAAATGATTTTCCAAGCTTTTACTTTAAGGTTTATATTAACCTAGTGAATATAATATTTTTTATGGAATGATATTTGGAATAGTTTTTAATATGACAAAAAAGTAGGCATATTGTTTCAAGACCGAGACATTATGAGACAAAGTCTTATAAATCTTATAACGAAATATTCCAAAGCAAAGCTTTACTTCTTACTCATTTTTTGTATCTATTTTCTGGAAAGATCAAATTTTAATGCTGTTTTCTGTATTTTTATATCCGTCCGTAAATACATTGCTATTTTAGGTCTCAAATTATTCATAATTTTGAAATTCTGTTTTTCGTAATGATTAGATAAAAATTGACCTCTTGACCCCCAGTTGCTGAGATGAAACCCGTTCAAATCGATAAGCTTGAAACTTTGTAAGGAAATTTGGCATGTATTAATACGGGTTTTAAACTAGATTTAAGGTTTGAAATGCTGCGTTAGTTAAAATTGTGGGAAAAATCATAATTTATTTATAGGAAAGAATCGATTGCAAGGAGAACTTCAATGCAATGTTCTTTGATTCTGAATCTGTGCCCTAATTGTTATTTTCCCTCATTTGATCGCAGAAACGGTTAACCTTTACAACGGTTTATTTTCTAATTGTTCAACGGACGAGTTGAATTTCAAATGTGTATTCGAATGTATACGCAGAGAATTGAAGTAATTTTTATTTTGTTGCACGCCTTTTAAAAATAATATTAAATGGACGTTCAGGTACAATGGTGAATCCAATTTGTAATTTCACATCTTCCAACTTATCAGTTGATAATATTTCAAAATTTCGAATGAGCCAAGCCATGAAAACTTTGATTTGTAAATGAGCGACTTTCGAACCAATACAGTCCCTTTTCCCAGCAGAAAATGGAATGTATGCATACGGATGTCGTTTCTTTACATTTTCGCACAGAAATCTATCTGGATCAAATTTTTCTGGATTTGGAAAATGTTTGGGATCTCGATGCAGCGTCCATAATGATATACCCAAATTTGTACCTGCACCCAAAACTATTTCGTCACTAATCTTTACAGGGGCATCCAAACGTCGTAAAAATATTGGCAGAGTAGAATGAAGTCTCCCACTTTCTAAAATACACATATCCAAGTACTTCAAATTAAGGATGTCTTCCATGCTCAATTCACAATCAAATGAGTTTCCTCCCTTGTAAAAAATCTTCTTATCGAACAATGTGTCTACTTCCTTTCTGCATATTGCTTGCGTTTCTGGATTTGTTGCAAGATTCATAAGCAGCATTTGAATAGCAACTACGGACGATTCATGTCCCTGTCAATTAAAAAAACATAAAAAATATGACACATCAGCAGATCCTGTGCCTTCTATATGTTTAAAATTTTACTCACAGTTCCAGCTATTGTTACGATTTGGTCGCATATTTCCTGATCAGATGCACCACGAGCGAGCAATTCATCAACCATGCAGCGAAAAGGATTTATGTTAGTTTGTAGATCTGAAAGTTTGTATTCCTCTGTGTCCACCGTTTTCAGAGATTTTTCCATTTCCTTTTTGTGAATTTGCAAATTCTATTACACATGAATTGTGAAAGATGTAGATGAATAATATAATAAGTACGAAAATCAATTTAAAATTTCTAAAAAATTACTGAAAAATTCATGAAAATTGTGTTCACATAATCAGCATTTGTCAATTTTTCCACAATGGGTAACTTTCCTTAGATTAACCGCTAATTGAGAAGGTTCTAAAAGGCCATAGGTCTTTGTTGATAAAATATGCTGATCTCTTCATTTTTCTAACTTTGCTTACCTTTGTCTCAAAATTTTCTAGGTAATTTTTAATCCGGTCGAACTCTCTCTTTTTAGGATGGAACCACAAGTAATGACCTAGTGATAGAGGATTTACAAGACGATCCACCATCAGATCTTTGAATCTACAGAAGTTATCACTGAGTTCTGCATTTTCATCGTCGTCGAATTGGTCCATGCCAAACAAAATTTCTGCGCAAGATGAGATATTTATTAAAGAATTTTCAGTCTTGTTTACAAAGCCTTCGTTATAAATGCCCGAGTTTATTACATTTATCTTACGTGAAACTACTCTGAAAGCATGGCGATATATTAACGTCTGCAGTGCCTTTCCTTCTACACATGACTTGTCGTCTCCAGAAGAAATAACATTTTTTGCTAAATTTTTGGCATATGTGTTTATAAATTTTAGGTACTGCTGAAGCGATCCGTACGTAAAACACCGGGATAGCCGCTTTCGTTGACCAGACCATGCTTCATGATCTGACGTTACCAAGCCGTCACGAAACGCGTCATAAAACATTCTTCTATAAATTGATGGTCTGCTGAGGTGCTGGGGTTGGGTAGAGCTTAACACTTTCTAAGCTTTCAATTTGAAACGTTTTAAATACTTAACGTTTTAAAGATGCATGTTTAAGGTCAGATAAATAAAATTACCTGAAGAACGTCTGGATTTGATACCACTGTCAAGTACATGGGGCCGAATTGGATCTCGAATAAATTTCCAAATTTTCTCACCAAATCTTCTAGGGTTTTGACCCCAACTGTCCAAGAAAAAAATACGGGATTTAATCTCTCTAATACATGTTTCTGAGCAAAATGATTGAATAATGTAAAAATATTTAAACTTCACGTACCTAATCTTGCATAAATTAATCCATAAATTTCGTCAATAATTGGGAGTCTCCAAGGTAGTATTACACTTCCACGAACCACACCCAAATTTCTCTTTTTTTCATAAGGTGATAAACGATTCCCTTTTCTTTTTAACTTTAAGAATAGTGATGTTATCACCACAACTAAAATAATTTTTACAACGTCTTTTGGAATCCATTGGTTAATTTGATAGTTCCAATCATAATAACAGGTTAAGTTGTTGAAATCCTTTGAAAAAGTATACCCTTCAATGGATTCAGTTCTCATCATATTCTGCATTAGATATCCACTTATTATTATTATAGCAGCAAATATATAATGCATTATTTTAAACTGCAGGACACTCCAGATTTTAAAATTCCATTTGTTTTGATCCTATTTTGCTTTTCAAACAACTACTTATTTTTTTTCAATGACTACCAAGTAGTGCAAATGTCAGCATATGTTTAAAAAAAGACAACAAATCTATTTTAGTTCGTTTAACTTCAGCATTAAAGTAAAAAGTGGCTGCATCAAGAGAATAGCCGCTTAAATTATAAATTGCAATTGAACACGAGAAGTTATAGTAAATTGTGTGGATATGAAAAACTAATCTAGTTTTTTATAAAGAGACAGCCTATGGATGGTACCGTTCGATTCAAATGCAAGAATTTCTAAAATTATTATATAATCTTTTGGAACAACGTTGTTATTGATACAACCTACTTCTTGTTTGCAATGTTCACTAACAAACAATAGATGACAAGCAAAAAATCACGAAATTATTTATACTGCTTCCCCACCAAATTCTAGTTAATTACAATAAACAGTGTTCCATATTCCAAGCTCACAAATTATGACAACTTGGTAAAAACCAGTTTTTTCTGCCTTTTCTCACACCTTTAACCACTGAACCACTGGATTACATTCAGTTTTTGAATGCATTTGTATTACATAATGTATACATATGTAATAGTGATGTTGTCATGGAAGTGACCATATAACATTCCAGTTTCTAGTCCAGTCTCTGAACGACATTGGTTATGTTCTTTTTGATATGAGATTCTCAAGCGAAAAGATTTGAGTTTTTATTTTTCTTGGCCTAAAACAAAGTTCGTTGGTTTGTGTCAGACAACACTTTTTTTAGCATCATCGAATAACTTTATACTAAACCGAAACTTTAAGCAACATGAATTTCTGTCTGACAAATAGTAAACATCGTTTAGAACTATTGGTAGAAGTTGTACTTGGATTAGTAGTTGTTCTTTCTTTTTGTCTCTTTTTATTGCTCAGCATTCCAATTTACCTGTTTAGGTTTGCTGTTATTATATATGTGAAATTCTTTCGTCAGGACCTAGATAGCATTTTAAACGGTATGAGCGCTTACCTAGTGAATGACTACTTTGATAATAAGACACCGCGTGCAAATATAGTTACCTCAATAATAATAAGAGGCCATGTAACCCTACAAGAATTAAAACATTTGGTAATAAGTCAGTGGATAGAAACAAATGACACACAGGTCAAGCGGTTTAGCCAGTACCCAGTTCGTTGGATGGGATTTACGTTTTACAAAAAGGCTGCTGACTCTTTTCAAATAAACAATCATGTTCACCTGTACCCAAAAGGGAAACAAAGAATTGTGGAACCGGTTACCAAAGAAGACCTATTGATATTTTCAGAAAATTTACTAAATTCTTCATTTACTCCTTTCAAAAGTCCTTGGGAAGTGCATCTAATTCAAAACTACAAAAACGAAAAATTTGGCACCGAATCTGAAAAATACAGCGTTCTCGTTTTCAAGGTTCACCATAGCCTTACCGATGGATTTGGAATAGTGTCTGCATTTGTTCAGGCATTTAGCCAACAGACTTTAGGGGATCTAAGCACACCAAAACCAATTTACAAACAAATGACATGGTGGGAAAAACTCTCAAGCTGTATATTGCTTGCACTAAAATTAATTCCAGAAAGTGGTCGTTTTGTGACACACACAATGCGTTCAAGTTCTTGGAGAGTTATCGATGATAAGAAACACTGGTACCAGTTATCTTTCAGATCTGAGTCGATTCCTCTTCAAAAATTACACAAAATTAGGAAAGCATTTGGTATCAGTTTATCCAGTATTATGTACTCAGCTATTTCTGCTGGAATACAAAAAAGTCTGCATGATTCTATGGACACCTGCCAAAATCAAATTTCGGATATTGTCCCGACAGGTTTGAAAGATAGCTCAATTTACTGCGTACACGTTATGCCTCTTCCCGGTCATCCATTGTCATTGACCAATCATGTGTAAAAGAATTAAATTTTGAGTTTTAAACATAAAATTGTAATCTCTACATAAACATGAAATGTAAATAGTACTAATTTTAAAACAAATTTAGTACTTGGACATTTCTGGATCTTCCCATCCGTAAATACAACAATCCAATCGACAGACTTCATGATGTAGATTTGGCGTTGACATCTGGGTGCGAAAATTCACCTTTTCCATGGATATTTCCAATGTGTTTTTATATTGTTGGTTGCCATTTCTATCCAATTTTAAGGTTCATCTTGAAAAATAGAACACTCCCTGTCGGTAATACTGATGCATTAAATGATGTATTTTTGTCGAACAGTTACCAATTTTTTGCTTATTTAATGCAATCAATTAAACTATTTCTAACAGGGGTAACCAACTTTGCAGTACCTCCACTTCATTTTATTACAAATGAAAAGAAACCAGTTGCGGTAAATACTATCCTTGGAGCCTTGGATGGAGTAGCTGGTAATTAATATAATTATAAAATTAAACCAATTTCAATACTGTTATTCGGTGATTATTTTTCTAACATAAATAAGTAACTTATATATTTTCCAATGTTCCTTCGTATCAATTTTTAGGAGTTGCTGTTGGGTTTATAATATTCGATCAGTGCATTAATGTGTTTGCTACTGCAGAGAAATGTTTAATGAGCAGGGAGGATATCAATCGATTTGGGAAACACATAGTGAACGAAATTGAACGACTATTTTTGATGGCATGTTCGGGGACAGAATAGATGTACTAAAAGTCAAAAACTATTCGCTACTTTATTTCTTCTTGGGGAAGATGCGTGTTTTGAACGTGATTAGTGTAATATTTTGTACTTTGATCAAAATTATGTATTTATTTTGTAACAACAAAGCCTTTG
>JAQIWN010001968.1:0-17857 GCA_034699025.1 Entomobrya cf. arborea Gr-Col-00668
ATGTCCTTAATTTAATATATTATATTTGTATGTCAATTCAATGGGCAGACGGAAAGGGTTAAACACGTGAAATATTGCACGTTACTTAAAAAAGAAATAGTAGCCAATCGTAATCGTATTTGGCAAAAAACTTAGGAACTGAATATTCACACAATGTATATTGCTACGATGATAAGTAGCACCAAGCTTTTTTTACGTTTTTCTTCCCATCTAAATTTTTAGTTCTCTCTCAAGCTTTTACTTTGCCACCACAAACTGCTAATGTAAAAGCAATACAACAACAATACATATTCATTTACAGAGTTATATGTACACGCACATGCTTTATATAATACTTTTTGCATTTTAGTATTGTATTTAGTGAATATTATTATTATTACATTGGGTCTGGTCTGGTCTGCTTACATTTCACTTGCTCTCGCTTGGCTACTACTTTTGCAAAAGAGTTGCTGTGGTGTGGACCAGCTTTTTTCTGTATTTTTATTAGAGAGTTAATATTGTATTACTAGTCATTTGTGTTGTGTGCGCTTGTTGCAATTGCGGCTTCTGCGGCTACTCTCACACTAGAGCTGGTTGAGTTTTTTTAGAAGTAAGTGTAAAGCAAAGTAAGAGAAACATCACAAAAAAATCTTGATAAGTTCTTATTATTACTGTGCATCTTTGTCATATCGTGTAGTGGTGTTCTTCAGAGTAAGATAATCATATATGCTCATATCTGTTCAGCGAGGGAAGATGGCAATTGGCAGTAAAAGGAGTAGAAAAGTATGAGGATCATCATCATCACATCACCTTAAAATCTGTAGTAAGCTTAATGCAAGTGCATAATATCTGTACAACATACGAAATAGTAGGAGGCAGCAACTCTCACTCGCTCTTCTTCTCATTTTAAACATACATCACAATCAGAACATCATATCATACACATCGGACGGACCTTTGTCCTCGTGTTATTAAACTGTAAAAATGATCAGTTAGTGGAAGAGCAGATTCGCAGACACTTTGCAAGGTGTGTTATATGTAAAAACTATGATTTTACAGCAGTAAGTTTGTTATCAGTCATCAATACAGGGATTTTCTCTCAGACTCAGACTCTTCCCTCTCTCACTTAACCCAAGAAGAAGTTTATACAAATGCATATCTTTTTCAGATAAATATAGCATAACACTTATGTGTAGATTTTTGCTTGCAGCTATTTCTAGTAATACGTACTGGAAAATAGAAAAGAGATAGTAAAAAAGTGAGAACTTTGTATTATATACTGTTGATCGTATCATGCGAAAAAAAATCACTTGTTATAAAAAGTCAATGTACATGAGGAAGAGTCCCACATAAGCACATAATGTACCCAAAATATAGCATACAAACAAACTTTCTAGACAGACAGTGTTTCATGTTACGATTACGATATGGGTAGTTAGACTACTCCAGAGAGTGTGTTTTTTATGAGCATGCATGCCTGCCTGCCTGCATATACATTTCACTAAGAAATATCTTCTTAAGTAATAATTTTTTTTCTCGACAACGTGATTCTCTCTTTCCCCGGCATTGATGATGTAGACTGGTGCTCTGCTGATGATGGTGGTGTTAAAAGTAAAGTGCACGAAGATAAGATTATATTGTTGTGAGGTACAGAGAGAGAGAGAGAGAGGCCAAGAGTAAAAAACGTTCTTGAGATGAGACTTCTGTTGTGTGTGAAGAGTGTGTGTAAAGATGCTGGACAGAAAAGGTAAACTTTTCCGTTGATCTTCTCCAAAGTTAGTAGAGATTATTGGTTCTTGTGATCATCTCCAATACAGTTCAGTTTCTCAAAAGACGTTGACCACGAGCTACGATTGCGACTGTGAGCAGCATAAGTTCATCCCTTTCCTTTACAACAGTTTGATTTCTTTTTAGCATGAGAGCTCTTCAGGTATAAATATCTACAAGTTTAGTTTTGGTCCTTACGCAAAAGTTTAAGTGTAAGTAAGGATTAGATTGGTGTGTTAATATATTTATTGGTAGACTATTATCATGAGTTATACAAATTATGTTCTTATTCTTATTTTCTCTGTGTAAGTGAGAGCCAAAATTATTTTTTTCATGGAAAATGTGAATAGTTTTTTTAAAACAAAATATGGATATTCATTTTTTATCAATCTATTTTTTGGAGTATTTGTTCAAATGTAAAGATATTCTTGACGGGTATTTAAAAAATATTCATGTTGCAGTTTTATAGTAAATTCAAATGTATTATTTATCAATACAAAATAGAAACCTTACTTGATACGTATTCGTACTGATTGTTCATGCAATCGTGTGAAATTTGGATTGGACAAAACATGTAATAAATTCAGTGTCAGCTTAGTAAAAAAATATCAGCAAAAAATACGGAAGTCTTCCGTGAGAAAAGTTTAGGAAATGGCATCAAAAACCAAAGAATCGATTTTTATTTAAAAAAGTAAGTAGATTGTGTAAGGGAATATAATGAATAGTAGAATAAAAAACGAGATCCTCCTTCTACTCTCATTTATAAAGATTGTGGAATAACTTGTTTCCTTCCACATTTTGTGTCCTTTTCTTCCACAATCGTATATTATCTCATCAGTCTTTTATTATCTAAAAAAATCTGACAGTCAAGACTTAGATTTTTTAGTAATTCCTCAACACCCAGAAAAATTGGACGAGTATTTTGTCCCAAGTGTAAAAATCTAAATTAAGGGAAAAACTAGAGTGAGTATAGCTGATAAAAAATGAATTTATTCGGCAAAAAAAACTTCGGGTTTCAATTGATTTTTTAAGAGAAAATCGTGGGAATCCAGAATCCCCGTGTGAGCTGCACTGTGAGAGACTTTATCTGTTTATTTTTACTTTGTTAAAAAACACAAATTTTTGTAAACTTTTGAGCTGATGAGGATGATGATGATTCATGTTATTACTTTTTATTCATTCAGAGTGATTAGCAAGTTGTTCTGGGTCCTTTTCATCATTCCATGTATAATGTAATGCTCATGTTTATATATATCTTCACGTAAAGCATTCATCATCATTCTTATTTAGGTTTATATGCATATTGTTAAAAAACTAAACTCGACTGTTCTTGGGTTGCAATTGAATGAAAAGTAAAAAAGTGAAGGAGACCCGGCCTGGTAAAGTTGTATCCAAAGGCCAAGGACCCTCTTCCTTCATCCTTGTTGCTCGAAGGTAACTTTATGGTTGAATGCGACCAGATAGAAGCCGAGAGTGAGATTTTAGGGACATGATGAAATACTTGCTATTTATAGGAAACAAGTAAGGGAAATTTTTAAGCTTCCTTATTTTTTTAAAGGAAAAAAAATCTTTCCTGTTGTGGTATAAAGGGACTCCTCTTATAAATGATAAAGTGAAAAGGAGAACCCTAAAAATACCTTACGCAAGGTTGCTTTATGTTTCACATTTATTAGGAGAGGGTCTTCTTCACAAAAAGGATAGGTTGTCACAAATATGAATCATCATCATGATCGTCGTCATTACCAAGATTTTTTTATCAGTGCACTGACATTGCTGCAACCTCTTTTAAAAACTTTTTTTATTTTCTGTGTAATTGTTGGCATCATAGCATAGTTCTTAAAAAAGCAGTCGATGAATAAAAAACGTCGTTGCTTTGTATAAAAAAAACTTGAAGAGAGAATGGATAGGATGGCTCAATATTACAGTCATCAGCTTAAACTCTGACGTACCCTTAATTTCCATTGGGAAATCACTGTTTTTTATGCATTGTATGAATTTTTGTTGTTCCTACTTTTTATGCATTAGATGTCTACGTAAATGAGCAGTTTTGGTATAAAAAACATCATGCATTATTTGATAGATTAAAATCGTGGCTGGTATGCTGGAATGAGGGTAGCGTGTGAAAATTTTCCCATGTTTTTTAAGAATTCGGATTTTATACGGATCTCACTCAACTTATCCAATAGAATTAGAGAAGTATTAATGTTGATTTTAATTTTAAGGTAAAAAGCAAAGGTGAATGAGATATTTGAAAGTATCAAAACCAAATATCATCATTTCTCATTATTTTTCTTGGCTGTGCTGTGTCTCATAAAAAAATTCTCAGGCTCACGGTTCACGTGGAATGTGAAAGAGATTGTCAAATTGTATTGATGTAATTCATGTAATGTAAACACTTTGCGTGATAGAAATTAAATTTAAAAAGTAGGAAGCAGGAAGGAAGATAGGGAAATCGAATAGAAATAAGTATCATACTCATTGTCGCATTGCCACTGTTCCGAGACTGAGATACTTGTGTCGTGTTCTTCTGAACAATTTACAATTTTACTCTGTTCATAGCAAATCACGGAGCACTTCACTCTCACCTTCAACTCACTTCCACTTACGTTCATTCGTGGATGGACGTCTTAAAAATAAGACCAATTTTAGATTTTAGGTATATCTGTACTGTGAGTGTCATGTCATTGTCATTGTTAGTTCAACATGATATTTCATTCTGTGTGCTTTATAAGCACTATGAAAATAAGAAAATATTAGGGTGTTCCAAAATTCAGAAAAATGAAGCAAAAGAAAAGAAAACAATTAAAGCAGTAAACTTTGTTTCATTTCTTTGTTATTATTACTGAACTGTAGCTGTGCGCGCATTATTCTTCAGTCTATGTAAAAAATATTGTCGTACGTACGCAACGAAAGCGAAAACATTAAGTACCGTATTTTTTTATGATGGTCATAATATAATATTAGAATTTTCGAGCCGAGTCGACATTCACTTACAACTTTTTTTTACTAGAAGAACTGTTATTTTATCTCAGGTCCATTGTACCTAGAGCTAAAATATATTTTCTCAGCCAGTCAGACATTCACTGACAATTGAGACTGTTGTGTGTGTGAAGCAAAGCTAAAGGTAATAATATTCCTGTAAAATAGTTTACTAGTGAGCAGGCGTACGCCAAGTAGAGAGCTTTAAAAAAGATCTTTATCACATCACACAAAATATTACCCCAAAATTATTTATGTCTCACTTTATGAAGTAAACAGATTCCACAAAATTCTTTAAGATTCTAAATTGCCATGTTGTCGTCTTACACAGTGCTCTAGCTTAATGTACCTTTAAGTACCTTTTTTATACCAGTATCAGTAACACTGACTGACTTGTTCCATAAAAAATGACTTTGGGTTGTTCAAAAACGCATTTCGTGTTACTTGTACAGGTACATTTTTATGTATCAAGAAAATTATTGAAAACCCTGGAATCTCAGTGAGTGAGACAGTTTTGCATTAGCAGTCAGTTTTATTACCAGCAAAATGTAAGATATGCCGTATACTACTCTTCTGAAAGATATTTTTTTCTTCAAAAGTTTAATTTCAAATTTTGTTGTGTCACAGTGTGCCTTTAAGTATCATGTAAGAATCAGTGTGGTGTAAATCCAGTGACAGAAGTTTGCGTGGTGAGTCGGTAAGATGAACTTTGAACTCCAAAAATAATTACAAGGAAAATTCTTACTTCCGAATCAACAACGCATTGTGAGCATTTGTGATATGATAGGTATCGTATTCACTATTCACATCTTTATATTTGTTACCCTTACTCCTTTGATTGAATTCGGTATATTATTTTCTTTCATCTTTTTCAAGAGTTTATTTTTGTCCGTGTGCATTGAGCAGAGTCCATTTATCACAAAAGCACATAAGAAAGTTTTTCATTTTCGTTTTTTAGATTAAATATCTATTGTGCTCAGATCATCGATGGTTTGAACGGTGGTGGCTGATCTCACTTAATACGTTTGAGGAATTTTTTCTTTAAAATGAGTGAAACTCAAGACGAAGGCAAAAATGATGATGGGGGTTATTCAGTTATTTAGTTGTATAAAAGTAAAAAAGAAACAGGAATAAGGCGAGATCTTTGATTGACGTTCTTGATAATATGTGTTTAAGAACTGTTTTGCTTTCTAAAAAGCTAATCAAAACGAGGACAATCGGAGCGATTGCCTATTTTAAGTGAAGCTCTACTTTTTAAAAAAGATTGAAATGTGTCCTATTTATATTTCTTCTTTAAAGAAATTCTTGGAGAAAAAAAGGAAAAAGAAGATGCAACAAGTTTTATGTGAACTTCTTGCGAATCGAATTGAAAAAATAGTATCCATCTGCTCCTTCTCCGGTTTCTTGGACTCTTTTCTCTCTTAAATCTCAAATTATCCATACGTTTTTTCTTAATAGGTTTATGCATTCAATTCACCAAACCATAATATCTTTTTAAAACATGTGTTTATCCAAGGGCATCTATTTTTAGATTTTAAACTGGTCATGTGCCTATAATAAAAAAAGGTTTTACTTTTTAATAGCAAAAGATGGAAAATAGATCCAAGACTTTCTAATATTTCCTTTCCAACTTAAATTCTACTCTTTCATTTTAAACCATTTAGTTTTGGTGGAAAATCCTTTGAAATTTTTTATTATTATATTGAGAAATGGAATCGTAGTGGTAGCCATACGGTTTCAAAACTAAAAGAATTCTAAAAGAATTAAGAAGAAACCAAAACTTTTTTTTTGAAGATATAAAAGAGAATTTGCTTGGATGTAATAAGTTCTCTATAAGAAGATACGGAATCCTGTTTTTCTCCTTTTTTCTGCTACGTCTTCTTCACAAAGCGGTTTGTGCTTGCCGGCATTCCGCTAGATAGGATTTGGTGGCTCATAATAATATTTAATCACTTACAGCTTTGATAGCTATCGGAAACCGAAGAAGGATAAACTTCCTTAAAGCTAGGTAAACAATTCATTGAAATACAAGTAGAACGAAGCAAATCGTCTGACTGAACTTGCGGACACTTGAAGGGTTCACATGTCATGATCAATTCTGTAGCTATTTTTACATGAAAGGAATCAATCTGAAAGTTGCAGTTGTGCTATACAGCATACCAAATTACAATGGTCCAGTCCGGTGGTATCCTTTAAAAAACATAAAAATGGCTTACACCAAACCAAAATATAATTTTTTCAGCTTTACCTATCAAACTCCGCAACAGTAAGTCTTCTTTAATGTCAGAAAATATGTTTTGCTTTGAGCGGTACCTTTCACAGGAAAGCATTTTTTATTGAATATCTTGACAATACTTGCCATAAGCACGAGCCAGATATTTTTTTTAGTTATTCGTTACAGTTTCAATTTTCCAAACCAGCCAACCATTTGGAAAGTTTTTTTTCGTGATTTAAAAATAATAACAACTCATGACGGAATATCCATCAGAATAATATACAATTTTTGTTCACAGCTGCTTGCCAAAGGGGTTTAAAAAATTATATTTTCTGTCTTGTTGTAATTTTTTTCAATATGTGCGTATCGTATTTTTATCTCTGTATTTGTTCTATGTCCCTTTTTCTTACTTGGATACTTGTAAGGGTTAAAAAATATCGAAAGGTTCAATAAGTAAAAAAAGCGTCATCGATTCATTCATTTCAAAGATAGTGCATGCACATGCATTATCATCCTCATTTTTTTGTGTGGATCTTACCCTTTTACGCATGAGCATTGTGAAGTGCAGATTAAAATTGGAATATGTGTGTCGATCGGTCGACGCATGGTGTCTAGTTGCCTGCCTGCTTTTACCTTCCTTTGTCACAGATTCAGATATTCGGAATATAATGTGATGACCATTTTCCTTCCTACATTTGAATAGTTTTTTTTTCAATGTACAAAACCAAACGGGCAGATTGCACCTTGTACTGTTATTATTGCGTGTAGATGTAACATACCGTTTTACTGCTACACAGCTCTACACTCAAAAAGGGTTTTGAAGGGACTAATTCAGAATGCAGCAGCGGGCAGCAAAAAAAATACTCAATCACCCATTCCAACACAACAGCATTATTAACAACCCGATTGATTGGGTTCGGATTTACCAATTTTTGTCGTGATCAGCAGAGTAACCCTTAATAGACCTCGAAAAAAGGGGTAGAAAGTGTAAAGGGGGATGAAGATGCGGAAGAGCAAAAAATAGATTTGATAAAAAAAGGATGAAGTGTGTAGTCCTAAGGGTACGTGCCAACGTGCATTACATAAAAAAGGGTTTGGTTCTTTGGTGTGTAATAATAATAACAATGATACATGTAGATCACACAAAAATGAATAAGCAGCAGAGCAAATGTAGTAAATGCTGCACTGCAGTGCACAATATTCATTCATAATCTTGTCCACAAAAAAAGGTTTTGTAAAAATGTGTGTTACATCACTAAAAAAAGTCTGGAGATCATGTGTCTGCATGAGCCCTTTTGTAAAAAAGAGTTGGAAGGAAATGCCGAAAGTGACAAAGTGTCGTTTTCTCCTTCGGGTTTGCTGATTGTGAGTTTGGTGTGTAGCCAATGCAATGTACGGGTAAAAAAATTTAATGCAAGGTAATCGTAGTCCAGAAGTGGTATTACAATATGACAGGAGTCCGTGGCAGGAAGGACTTACTACTTTATTCATTTTTCTTTTGATTTTTTTTACCTTTAAGCCGTTTTTTTATAAATATAAATAATGACACGGCACGTACCCCTTTAACAAAGGGTTAGGTAAAAGTTAGGATTGGAAAATCAACCGCTACATAATGTAAAAAAAAATATATATATGTATGCACAAAATGCAGAATAGATACTACGTTTGCATAAAACGAATAATTTGGCGTAGAATCATACATAAGCGCTAAGGTTTTTGTTGTTGTGATTGTACAAAGCATTGAAATAGCGCATTTTTTAGTTAATACAATAGCATTTCATTCTAATCATATTTTAGTACAATAGGTTTGTAGTTGCGCAAGTTGGACACACTAAGGTTTTGAAAGAGTTTGAATATTAGGTCGTTGAAAGATTAAGAAATTAATAGACATGAGGAAAACCATAACAGTGAGGTACGCAGTTTGTAGCTTGTATCATTTTGAAATATTTATTTATCAAGTGACTGGATGGAATGCCAAAAGGTTGAGTGCCATCACCATTCAATAAAAAAAGTTTTGTGAGGAACTAGACAAGTTTTCTCAGTAGAAAGGTATCAAGTCGGTGAAATATTTGCCGGTGACAATTTGCACAAATGAAATACATACGTTAGTGGTAACTCAAAAACACTGCACGTTTTAATTAAGAGACATGCTGTTATCAAAGAAAACCAATTTAATTTCTCTAACAGAAGCTCTATCTAGATGAACTTCAGGACACATTTAATTTATTATAAAGTAAAATAGTTACAGTTTAGGAAACAATTTTCTTTTAAAAAATAACAACCGAAAACTATATCATTTCGGTATTTTCTTAGCTTCGATTTGTCCACTCTGTACAGCCAGTGTATTTAATGAATTACAATTAACGATAAACTATGAACGGGACGTCCCGTAAAATCAAATAGACTATACACCATATTATGTTCGTACAAATGTGCAAGCATAGCCCATAGTCATATAGTCATATCACATCTTCATCATGGTGGCAGCTACCACTACGAAAAAAGTGGGGGAAATTTCCGTGTATCAACTACCCGTTTTTTCCATCAATCTTATAGATTGCATGATGCGCATGCATGCAACATTTTCGGTTTTTTAAAAATATACAACATAATGGGTAAAACTTATGACGCATGATTTGAAAATGAGAAAATGTGAGCATTGCATTGCTTTCATGCATTACACTAATATACCATGTTGCAGAAGAGTACATTCATAAAAGAAAGCCGGCTTGCACGACCAAATGACATTAAAACTAAAAGTAAATTTCAACTATGCAATATTATATTTTGTAGAGCTGCACCCATCAACGTGACGAAAAAAATATTGCAGTGAGCATTGTGTTGAGAATATGCCCTGTTTTATAAAAAAAACATGTTGTCCCAATGCAATACAAGAAGTGAATATTTACTGGCTTGTGTTAAATTGGTATTGGCACACTCGAACGAAACATTTTCAACAAGGGAGAAAGAGAAGACGCTAACTCTAAAAAGCTTCGATTCTCTCCCAACATAACGAATCCGCCATTGCATAGCATTACCACAAGTGTACATATTAAGATCTTTTTAGTCCACACACTCCACAAATAATATGTTATGTTAGCAGTAGCAGTAGTATTAAGGCATGTATAAGCTTCCTTAATGTTGAAGAGAAAAGTGTGTACAATGTTGAACGTGTACACATTATGCAGTTTAGCTTTGCGACAGCAAAAGCAGAATTGAGTTTTTTAGGCATCAGTTTTAGTTTAGAATTAGTAGAATTGCAACCATTTCATATTTTGGTTCAGATTATAATACAAATAGGAATACATACAGATTATACAATAATATTGGAGTCATGAAGCATTGCCAGTAGTAACTCTTTTCTGTGCACAAATGATCCAACCAAAAAAACCAACAACTCTTGCTTTTCTTCTTCTCCTCACTCTCTCTCTCTGGTAAATAGTCAGAGAGAGAAGCAAGCCACCAAAAAATGCATCACTATCAATAATATCACCACCACCACCCCATCATCATCGTCCTATGCCTCATCGGCGGCGGTGGTGGTGTGGTGTAACCGATGCGCATAGTTTTAGCATTAGCGCAATATTAGTCATGTTTCTTAAAAAAGATGATCGTTATTTTCTGGCAAAGCTAACCAGTAACCCGCCACATGCTTCACCTCCAAAAAGCGATCCGGTTTCATATATCACAAAACTGATTTTACTCATTCTACATGATAGTCTAATGACTGTATTTTGAATGATTTTACAGATTTGTAGTTTTCTTAGACTTTTTTCCCTCTATTTTTGCAACCTTTATTGTGCTCAGATATTTTAGAGCATTTTAATGGTATTTTGACAGATACTAAAAGACTGTTCATTAGTAAAATACACTTGTGTAAACTTCATTCCAAGTCTCTACTCAGAAACTGCTTTGTTTCTTGTTAAGTAGGAAGGCAGTGCAATGCGGATCACATTTTCGCTGACTAATTAAGTGTAACAGATGATAGAAAAGATATGGCACAAAGTGCTTAAACAGAATTTATTTTCGATGGTAGTAGACATTTTACATGTACATAAATTATCCACACGAAATATGCACCGTAAAAATGAAATTTAAGGTATGGGCAAATCAGGAAACGGAAGGTATTTTTGCATAGACATGTAATACATTTAGCTAAACAAGTCAAAAGTATCACTATTCCATTCCAATTACTCAAATAGACAACCAGTAAAATTACACGTACCATGTACATGATATAATATTATATGCATGTTCTATACTGTACTATACTTTATAAACATATATCTGTGTTAAATGTGCTCCGTCCGTCGTAATTGTATCGAAATGAGAAAGACATTCGCTTTAGTTGGCTGAGTTGTTCACGAAAGAAGGAAACGAAAGAGAAAAGTTTAGTGAAGCAATAGCATGTAATTCAGAAAACCTTTGAATAATTTAATTTAGCACAAGGGAACCCAACTCGAGTATTTTTATTTTATTTTGGCGACATACAGTCTGCTAGACACTTTTCTGAACATGTGCGAAAGAATTATACTCATCCCACGTATTCCACTCAGCCATTGGTTTTTTCTCCAAGTGCTTGGTCAGTCAGTGTATGTCTAGCATTTTGGATTAGGACACTGATGATATGATAGTGGCAAAAACAGACCTGTACACGCCATCAAATATGTTACTTTTCTGTTATTACCTAAATTTGGCTTTTCCTTTCATTTCAATAGGTGAACAGAGACAGACGTCATAAAAAGTTATTTAATGCCATGAGCTATAATGAGAGATGCGAGGAGAGTGAGAGGGTCGGTTGTTCATTATCGTGTGTGATGACGAGTAGTCTCCTTCATTGTGTGATAGGGTGAAGAACAATTCTCGTAATTTTTAGGATTATTTCAGTTCACACTTTTAGTGGAAGAGTAGCCCATTAGAAGTAGTGCAATTGATTAGAGTCAGAAAAATTAGTTCACAAAGTACCAACTAAACCAGCAATCATCATCAAATCATCTTTTCGCTTTCTGTCTTTTAGTCAAAACAACCTCATAAAAATTCCACTCTTCTTCAATTAATTTTTTTTTATATCCATCATAGTAGTTAAATAAGTCATGTTGATAAAGTAGCTAATTATCAAAATTGTCTAGACACACAGGCAAAGGGTTATCTCGTTTTTCTCATAAAAACAAATTCCCTTTTAATCCCTTTTTATGACTAATTCTTTCTTGGATTTTTGTTTCATTTTATGAACTACTTAACTCTCTTTAATTGTTAATAGACCCATTATCAGTCAGTTTCTGTGAGTATCTTTCAACGTGAGTAAAAATATAAGAGGATTTTTTTTTCTTTTTAAGGAAAGCGTGTAATAAAAATACAAATAGCTATTTTGACAGTACATTATTAGAAGGATTATTAGGAAACATTCTGTCTTCAGTAAGTGTATACTTAAAAATCCTGAGAACAAACAAGATTAACATTAGTATATAATTTGTGGTAGTATGTGGTTACAAAACTCTTTCACACACACACATAAAGCAATTATTGAGTTAATTGAGTCAAGCAACAACAATTAAGATCACGCGCATGGTTGTCTGGTTTACATTGTTGTTGTATTAGTGTTCAAGTTGTATGTAAAATGTAATATTATACGAAGAGAAAACACGAAATATCTCGTTTGCATCTTTTCTGTCTCGCCAACACTCGTAATCAACAATCAGGAGGAGAACTCACTTCTCTCCCTATTCGATCTGTAAAGCATTTTTATGCAAAGTAGGTGTGAAGCCCTTTATTGTATACTTTGCATAATGTGCATATCATTAGCAATAGGAAGGTCAAGGTATAGTGAAATAGCTATAATTTTTTTCAACAATCAGCCTCATCTCTCGCATCAAACACATTTGTTTGTTCCAGCATCACACAGAGTTTTAATGAGTATTTAACCCTTGCTGTGAGAGTATATTTCACGGGTGTGCTTTGCATGTCATTATAACGTTTATGTATTGATATGCATAAAATATCCTGCAAGACAATAATCCTAGATAACCCAGGTACTTATTCCGTTGCGTAAAGAAGCAACAATCAATGGTAAAAGGGAGAATGGTAGATAGAAAAATGGTTAATTTGTTGGTTCCCTTTTCTTTTTATTAATTTGCATACGACATCCAAATATAAACTTGAGTTTTCACTGTGCTTAAAAGCCACTATCATTGTGATGCTAATTAGAAGTGCGCTTTTATTATTATTTCTGTCATTATTATGATTATGTTATTCTCTTGGTGTAATAAAGGATTGAGTAGTGTTAGTTAGAAACTGGCAGTGGATTAGAGAGGATTGGATGGTTTTTATTGTTCGTGGTGCACACATGTAGTAATTATTGTTATCGACAGTAATGCTAATGAGCACGAAAAATTTCATTAACATACAAGAGTAAAGGAAGAGTATGAAGGGGTTTTAAAACGTAAAAAGTATCATAATATTATTATATGCTTTCAAAGTAGAGCTATATACAGGCTACGCATGTTCTTACGTTGTAAATTTATACATGACTGAAATTGGGCGAAACGTGCCATTTTTTTCATGATAATGAAGTCAACATAACTTCATAATAGAAGAAAAGGGACCATAATAACAATGATCATAATAATCATAACATTATTTCTATCCTGGTGTGCACACGAACTGTGTGGGGAGGAAGGTTATTGTTGGACTTTTTTGGGGAACATTATTATTTACAAAACAGGAAAGCATACATTATCAAATACATCATTATATCACTTCACAATTTTGTTTTGGGGATTTCTTAGAAAAAAGTGAAAGGGTTAGGATAGCTCGTGCCAGTAATAAGAGTATACATCTTCACTCATTTATTAAACAAAAAAATCCCCTTGTATAAAAATGGGAAGTTCAGAATTCAAAAAGTTTTTTTCGTCTATTTCACTACCTTGTGAACTTGTTAGATAACCAACCTGTCTTTTTAGAAGATCATATTACTAAATTTTCCCTCAACCCTTTTTATATATTTCATAGGTGGTTAATTAGCTAATATACTGCTGACAACAGGAATTGTAAAGTGGCTTACTCCATTCTGATACTCGACGCTACTTTTTTTACCTTCCGTACACCAAAATTCCACCTTGTTACCAAAACCATTCACCTTTATTCCTTGCTCTACAAATTACCTAATAAAATGTACGAAAGTGGCTGACTCTTTAACCCTTTTGTAAAAGGAAGTTGACAGGAACCAAGTGGAGAAGGTGAGACGATACAAGTTAAGATACAAACAACTTCTCATATTTCATCAAGATATAGCAGTCAGCCAAGTCTTCAAAATTTGTTTTATGCTCTACAGTAATGAGTAAATGAATAAGATTGTGAGATGATGAACATCCAGTTTTCTTGGCTGTAGGTAGCGGTGGTGGTGGATAAAGCTTCTTAGTTGATGAGAGATGGAATGGAGGATGGACTTTTACATTAATATAATGAGCTTAAATTGAAGTTGAGTGGAATGGAATGCCGACCACCACAAGAAAGAGAGCGGATGGACTAGACAAGAGCAAAAAGAAGAGTAAAAACCCACACCAGTAAAAAAATTGCTTCCCTTTTCAGCTTGAGAGAGTTCATGTGTGGCCTTTCCTTATCTGCTGGGCTGGCACCTTTAGTTCATTAATATGTGTTGATAGCTCGTGTCCGTACAACCGTGTAAATTTTAACCAGGTTTTTTTACAATGTACACAAAGCTTTAATACTTGCGTGTGTAAGTAAATGGGTAAAAATTAAATTCATTTAAATGTTTTATTTTGTTTACATATATTTTGGATATTACGTTTGGTAATTTTGAGCTATTAAAATGATGATTGTTTGGTGATAATTTTTACATTAAAATGTTTTTGGTAGCATCTGTTTTTATATCCAGGTAAAATACGCACTGGGGTAAACCCAGCTCCTTGTTTACTAGAATGCTGAAACCACTTCCCTGATCCTGTACTCCTGTATCCGTATAATCTACAGCATCTCTTGGGTAGATCATGAAAAAATCTCCAGTTGTGATGGTTGTAGTATGAGAACCATACACTGAACTGGACCGTAACAAAAAAATACATACATAACTTTTAACACATACCCGTAGAACCGAACTTGTGTGATTATCAATTGTAGATCACAAGTTAGGTAAGACGGGTCTACGTTGAAAAGTTACATTCTTCAGTTATTCCATTTCACAAAACTCAAGGAATTCATCATCGTCAACAAAATCGGCACAACGTCTGACTGTCTATAAAGGAATCATCATCTTCATCATTCTCCACTTCATTCCTCATCGCCGTCACCAAACGCCAACATTCAGCTGTCATCATCAAGACTTCAAAAACTTTCTCCGATTACTTATAGTTTTACGAATGATAATTTTAGAAATCTATGGTGTATTTATAAATAACTAGCGATTTTTGTAGTCAAATTGTAATAGTTAATTTTAACTGTCTAAATTTATAGTTACAAATTGTATTATTATTTACCAATGTATAAAATTTTGTTATCAAAATATTTTAAACAAATTTGTTGAAATGGTTTCAATTTGAAATGTACATTGAATCTCTCTCTCAATTCTACCAAAGACTACGGGTCTACTTTCACGTGCCATTTTCTCACAATACCCCAAAACGCTTTAATCTCGACACTTACATTAAAACTTTGACGTTGAGGTGAATGCCATGTATTACCTTATTACTAACTTGACGAATGACGATACACTCTATGTTCTATTCAGTAAATTATTCAATCATACTGAAAAAAAAATTATGTGCTTTTTTCTTCGCTGGTGACTTCATTCAACATTACAGGTCATTACTTGACAAGGCGAGTCATAAAGATGACATGCGTGCAATCTTATGAAAATATCCTTCTTTTCTATTCCTTTCTATGTAGCATTTCTTCTAAATCTGACCGGGTCTCTGGTAAAGGATTTTCAATGCATCATACCACCCTCTCGTGGCCTGCTCTTGACGACCAAGACGAAGTAATAAAACTCCAGGGTTCAAAATTATTGAACGTATCTAGTTCCAGTCGAATAGGTAAACTGCATTATATTCTGCATCACACTGAAAACAAGCACCAAAGAATGAACCGTTTGACTTCAAAATTCATAGCCTCTATTATTGTATTTTTTTATCTATTTTATCCCGTACAAATTCTGCAGACGATTAATTGCAGTCCATAAATTGCAAGCCCGTAACTTAATATGAAATTAGATTCACTCAAACTATGAGATAAAAATCAAGAATCTTTCTGAAAAAATCTTGCTTTTCTAAAACGTAAAAATGGTAGGATTGAGAGAGAGAGTTGTATAATAAAATAGAACAAATTTGAAATTGCAATTTTCAAGATCGTCGCAGGTTCCCTCAGACTTGATGATTACACTTCGACCAGCCTACACACTTCTCGCATTTAAGAACATAAAAAATTTAACTCATGACACTCTCAGTGAGAGGTAGTGGGTTGTATAGTTGAGAACAACATCGACAAAGGGCGAAACTGTACAGCTTGCTAACTTTCTCGGGGAGTTGTCTGTACAGCACAGATTTTAGAAATAAATGAAATTTTAACTGGACATTCTACACACACAATAAATATTGGAAAATAAAAAAAGGATTGACAGCACAACTGTAATAATGACCACAACGGACATACGTGACATGTCATAAGCATCTTCAATAATATAAAACTTCTTCGAAAGACAGTAATAAATATGCACAAAAAAATAAAAACGAAATAAAAACAATTTTAAGCTTTGAAGATAAAGTGGATGGTTAATGTTTGTGTCTTTCCTTATCGCATCAGTTGCTTTTCATTCGCTCGACAACTCGACAACTACATAAGATGGAAGAAGATCTAAAAAAATATTTATGAACATTTATCACTTACTTATGCAATGCTACTTCATTACTTCACGCTCTATACGTCAAACAACATGCATATTATAACATGGACATGCACCCTTCAAATATTATGTATATCTTTTATTACTAAACTCACGAAAGAAATAATACGATTACAACGCAGATATTATCAGCAATCAGCACACTGTCAGCAGAAGTCAATGAAAATTTTAACTGAGGGAGAATTTTATGATTATTTTAACTTTACTTGACTATAAGCGTCGAACTACTTTTTATTTTCACATCATGATGCATCATCATTGCCATAAAAGTTTTTTTTCGTTTGGTAAACAATTTATTAAGTCCTATTTTATAAATGCAAAAAAAATCCTTTCACATGACAAACATATTAATATTTTTTTATACTTATTCCTTACACATCAAGAAAATAGCGACAAAACATCCGCAATGTTTCTAACACCATGTTTCAATGATCGACTACTCCTATTCTCTAATAATTTTGGTCCCTCTCTCCTTAAATTTAAACCAACCGTTGATGTTTTTTATGTTTGATTCATCACAATGCACTCCCCTATTCATAACTGAATTACATATGTATTCACTAAATTCACTTATAGGTATTGTCCTGGAATGCCCATGAAAAAATATTTGGCCTTAACAGGTACTGTTTTACTTTGATACGTGATACTTGTGGCATGCGATGCAAATTAAACAACGGTCTAATTAACTGCACTACAGTATAGCATATTTCCTATGAAAACCAAATTATAAATCGATGCTTTCACACATTTTTATTTAATTAAAAGTCGCATTTATCTACTTAAATAAAATAGGCATTTTATAAAAACAAATTGTTGAAACATAAATACAATCATGAACAAAATTATTCAGAAGGAACTAAAATGGATTTCCAAAAAAATCATCACATCTGGGAGAGTATCAGCTTCTAGGTGCAAGAACAATTTACAACTTCACTAGAAGAAGAAGCCAATGTCAGTTTTTCTAGAGTCTACGTTTCTGTTCAATACAATGAATAATGTAATGA
>JAQIWN010001969.1:0-17854 GCA_034699025.1 Entomobrya cf. arborea Gr-Col-00668
ACATTCATCTTCTTCCCAGCATTCGTTCCAGGATTATTTTCAGAACTATCCACTTCCGGTGGTGAAGGAGGAGGCTTGGGTGGCTTTATAAACGTATGCATGTCCACAATAGTATTATAGACATCTTCGGGATAAGTGGGTAAAGTATCTTTTGGTCTTTTCACTATATCCATTGTTTCGTGCTGACATTCAATCGAAATGAATTGATGATTGGATGGATCCACTATTTTGGTTTCGTTGTTTAACGATACGTTATAACATTTTTGGGAAAGGGTGAAACCGTGATCGGGCCACAAGCTGAATGTGTTTCCTCTTGTAATTGTTCGGTAGCAACATCCAGTAATCGTAATATTTTTCCAAAAATCTGGTCCAGTTTTCAAGGGAATTAGTCTGGGATAAGGGTCCATGCTGGATGAGAACAGCAGAGGATAACTGGCATTACAGTTTTCAAAGTCATCCAATTCATCTGTGTCTTCCAAAATTGCCTCCACGATGGATGGCTCAAATGGCTGGGTTTTTGGGATGCGACATGCCAATTCTGGTAAGTCTTCAGAAGGCTTAGGGCTCTTGGGGGATCCAAGTGGGTTTCTAATTTTTGCGAAAAAATTGTTGATATGAAGAAGGTAACTTTGTTGATGAAAATTCTGGTGGATTTTTGTGGAATAAAGTAATATGTAGAGGATTACACTGACAAATGTAATTAAGTAGAAAAATAAGTGACGTTTTGGAGGGTAAACGAGATTGTTAATGTTTTGCATTTTTTGGCTTTTTATTTTAGAAATTATTTTAAATGAACATTTTTTTTGAGTTTTGTACAAAGGATACAAACCTGGTTGACTTTGTAAGGTAGGCATGTAAGATAATAGGTTTGATAATAGGTATAAAATACTTCGAATCATTAACAATTTAATTGTTCGACTTCAAAGAAATTAGTAATAATAAGTACTAAATTAAAGTATAAAAAATATTTATGAATAAAAACATTTAACATAACAATGCGAGTAATAAATTTTTATGTTATACATTATATTATTAACACAAGCTATTTAAAAGCGAAAAGAAGAATTACAACAGGAACTAATATCACAAAGATGAGATACAAATGAGACCTCGGC
The DNA here is from genome assembly GCA_034699025.1 of Entomobrya cf. arborea Gr-Col-00668. NCBI lineage: Eukaryota > Metazoa > Arthropoda > Collembola > Entomobryomorpha > Entomobryidae > Entomobrya > Entomobrya cf. arborea Gr-Col-00668. The sequence goes on from JAQIWN010001969.1 coordinate 1,116, forward strand.
TTACACACCGTTTCTGCTATGTACACTACACTGGAATTGGCTTCTGGAAGAGGTTGGGGCAATTTGATAACAACCTAAAATACAAATGAATTATTAAAAAATCATTAATTCCAAGTACTTAACTTTCAATTAATTAAAAACTGTAAAAAATAATAATAGCTTACCTTTTCTGACGAAACGAAGCCAAAATTTATATGACATTCCTTCACATTCGTACAATTCTTCACAGGCTCGGGTAACTGATACTCCATTTTCTCGAGCTCAAACTTGGTCCTCACCAAGTTTGTCTCCCTTTCATTCTCCGATCCGAAAATAAAATAGTAATAATCCCTTTCCTTAACCTGAAAGGTATACGAGTTTGATTCCAGCCCAGGAATGTTCTTGTTCAAAACTAAATCATCAAACGCTCCATCGTCCTCACAGCCATCTTCATTAGGAATTTTAAAGCTGGCAATGATACCCTCACATTTTAACAACGCTTCTTCACTGCTTGAGAAACTGGACTCGGACTCCGACATGGAGCCATCCTCCCCAGTAATTGAACTATTGATAACCCCACTATGTTGGCTATGCTGCTCCTTCCAAATACTCTGCGGAGTCTGGAGTGGTTTACCCAGAAGATCAATCACTGAAAGGTTACTATGGGGCAATATGAAATTATCACTTTCCGTAGCATTGTCATTTATCGATTCATCTTCAAATGCACCATTTTCACCAGACTCCGTATCAGGTCGGATGTCAATAGCTTGGCGTCGTCGTCTAATGGTACCATGTTCAATGCCATCGTTTGAAGTGGAGCTGGAGGTCGTCGTTGGTGGTAAAGCTGTTGTAGTAGTCTTTTCTTCTCCACTGGCATTTGTGCTATTCGTACTTGTCGTTGTGGAATTAAGAAGCATCCAGTCTTCCAAAGTCTTCTGAATTTTCCCCCGACTGTCCGGATGACTCTGTAGGAAATTCTTCAGTCTTGACAAAATGTTTCCAGATTCTTCCTTTTGCCCATTTTCTTTTGACTTCCCCCCTGGCGAGGATTGACCTTGACCTTGCCCTCCTCCCCCATTCGGCAATTTCCCCCGCATACTTTCATACGAAGTGGAACCGGATATATCATCCGAGTTACCAGCGCTATCATTTTCCCCAACGTAGGCACAATACTGCATGTGATTATTTCCTCGGACGATAAGTAAAGTGCCACCTTTAAACTTGGCACATGTTTTGATTGTAAACGTTGATCCTGGAAGGAGGTAAAGTCCCCAGTACTCCTTCTGGTCATCTGGAATTCTCATTGTTTGGTCAACTGTTAGGGTGGTAGGCGTTTTAAAAACTTGGGGTTCTCCTTGTGTCACATAAGCTGTGAAGGAGGTGTTCACCTTAACAGTTTCCGCTTCACACCAGGTCGTTGAGATTCGTTGGTCTAGGATTCTCATGTCGGAGGGATGAAGGACGTATGAACTTGACCCATAAATTACAAAGCGCATCAAAAGAGGAATGGAAATAAGAAGGGAAGGTAGGATTATCGCGGTAGTGCAGAATATAAATACTCGTCTAGGTCCCTTCCATTTTGAAGTTCCGTCTGAAAAAATCAAGAAAAAAATACATTAACTCAAATTAACTTAAATCTGAAAGTTTAAAAACATATCGTGTGTCTAACTTTCAGTGCCCAGATATCTGTCACTGTCTCCAATCACGTATGACGAATAGTGCAAAGAAAAATATTCATTTGGATTAAAATTATTTGTGGATTTTGTATTTGAAGTAGTCATTATATTATTTTAAAAATATTTAATTATCTTTTAGAACATTTAGAAACTAAAATTTTCAAACTGACATTGGAAATAGCAAAATGACTACACTGTTTTTCAGCAAACATGTGACATGGCAAACAAGATAATAAATGGGTAATCATATCAGTTTTTATCTGACAGCTTATCGGACGACCGTAAAATATCATTTCATAACACACAACTAATTATTGCAGTTTATTCTTACCTGGCGAGTGATACTGATACTGGTTGGCACTTGGAAACGTCGGTGGTCGTGCAAACGTTGAGCTTCCATACGCATTTGCCATAATAGTTTTTCATTTACGCACTCATTTAATTTTCTCGCAAAATCATTCACTCTCACCACCCCGGAATTCCACATTCAAACTTGCTTACACACTTCCTTAGCAACCTGTTATTTACCACGCAAGTATAAACTTTAATTAGCAAAATATCAATTAAAACTCAGTGCAACAGAGAATGTAACTTCTGTAACTCTTCACTCCCAAAAATATAATGTGATGCAAGTGAGCCAAGTCAGTGCAGTGCAATGCAGATTTTAACAAAATTCTACGAATTGGCGATGATCATGACATAAATGTTAGGTGGGTATATCACATCATTTCATTCTTTACTCAACTACAAAAGTATATAATATCACCAACATTAATCGCAAAGCTACATCTTATAGTGATCCGACGTGTCCACGAAGGCGACGACGACCATGAATCCAAATTTGGCCATGCTTTCTTTTGTTTTTGTTTTTATTATAGAACAAGCAACATGTTGCAATACAAGTTGATTATGTAAAGAAGCCTCAAAAGAATTGCTGGTATATTTTCAGAATGAAATTACTTTTTATTGATGCTAATGGAAAAAGTATTACTTTGCTGAAAATGTTGCAATGAAATTAAATTAGGACTACACACTTGGAGAATAGAAAAGATCAATAGATGCTGGATAAATGTAATTTTGGGTTGGCAACTGGCAACTTCGCAAAATCCCAACTGTGTTGTGTCTAAAAGTCTAAATAGCCATCATCATCGCTACTATAACACAAGAATCCACTTTCATGATTCATGCGTATCGTATTATGTTCCTACATATATCGCTGTACAAATAACAAATTTTGTTTAGACCAACCATCAAAGTAGCATAAAAGGATACACGAGGCGAGAAAAATCATTGTGTTTTGGGATAAAAATCGAGACAAAAAATACTTTCAGTCAGAGTAGCAGGCATGAATAAAACGCTGACGCTGTGCAGATGACTGAAAATGCAAGCAAAGCGAAAGGAAGCGAGTACATTGTACATACGCATTACATTAGGTTTTTAAGCGATCCCAGTCCAAACAACATAAGATACATCAAAACAAAATATGACTTTGCTCTGCACGCACCAAACTAATTAAGCTTACACACAGTATTTCATACGGCTCATCATCATGTCATGTCGTCTAATGAATGGCAAAATACTGCATAAAAATACGGACTCGTGCCTTAATGACTTTGAAATACGTAAACTAAATTATTTATGAATATAAATATCATTTAACTTTTAATTTTCAATGCGTATAAGTCAAGACAATAATATTCTCAATGATTTAACCTAACAACACGTAAATACTTCAGTTAATTAATAAAATATGTATAACTCCTATTTTTAAATTTAAAAAAAGATGGTAAACAAAGTTAATTCTTTAATTATTAATTCTCGATCGCTTCTTTTCCTTTGAGTCATGTTTACTTTGTTCTCGTCTCCTTTTCGATAATGTATTTCTGGGATCATAAATATCAAACCAGTCGTCTCCTTTTAAATTAGCGTCCTTCGCTAGAACACCATCCTTACTATCATTTTTCAGCTTTTTAGCCAGCCATGAAATGTCATCAGGTTTATCTTCTTCATCTTCTTCTACAGCTTCCCCGTCCTCCACCACATCACCATCTTTTCTTGACGACGACGCTTCGCTATCCTCACCAAAAGTTTCCTTGGCAGCCTCAATTTTGCTTTTAAACTTTTCCAGTAAGGCCATTGTCATTTCCTCCCTGGCCGATCCTTTCTTTGGTGCCTTTGCCTTGACACTCTTGTATTTCTGCTGCTCATCCATAAAGTCTTTGATAACTGCATTGTCTGCTGCCAATTTTGCAGCCTTCTCTTCTGCTTCTTTTGCAGCGTTCTCAGCTTCCTTGTCCTGTACCACTTTTTCTTGTCTCATCGATTTCTTCAGCTCTTTATACTCCTTTCGAAGATCCTCCACTTTTTGTTTCTGTTTCATTTTCTCATCTTTCCCCAAATAATAATCTTCTTCATCGTCATCGTCCTCTTTATCAGCCTTTTTGTTTTTAGATTTGGAAGAAGATGATGAAGTACCATCTTTTTTCTGTTTGAGCTTGTCTCGAACAGACTGCACCTCTACTTTGCTCAGTTCATCCACCTTATCCACTTCCTTGTCATTGTCACTTTCCGAGCCTGAATCAGATTCTTCATCTTTCGGTAACTTCTTTTTACTTCGTTTTGATGGCGACGAAGGCTCAACTGCAGGCTGTGCACTGAGTTTTGGATCGTTTGTTAAATCATGACTTGACTTCCCTTTTCCCGAAAACTTTTTGTTCACTTCTGCCACCTCTTCTTCATCTTCTTCTGCTTCCTCACCAAAACTCAAAAGCTTGTAATTTCTGGCAAACAACATAATATTCAATACTTTTAAAATTGGATGCAATTGATAAACCACTAAACCAAGTTTAATCTTATCATGTAACTTACTTGGTTGCAGCTGCTTTAGATTTATTCTTATCCTTTTTATCGTCCTTAATTTTTTTGATCGATTCTCGAGGTACAATGTCCGGAAAGGGATTACTGAGCACCTTTGTTCGAAGTATTTTGTGAGGATACAGTGGTCTCTCGTCCTATAAACAATTAAATAGTATACTCATTAGTTCTGTACTGGTTTTTCAAAAGGGATATAGTTTTAAATTAAAGGTAATGATTACCTCATCTGTTAAACCATCCTCTAACTTGAGCACATTGTATATTGTATCCCCTCCAGCTTTCCCAAAGATTGTATGCTTATTCTGAAGCTCTGGAGTTTGACCCAATGTGAAGAAAAACTGAGATCCGTTGTCATTCTTCCCAGCATTTGCCATCGCCACTAAGCCTCTCCTAACAAACCTCAGTCTTTGATGAAATTCATCCTGAAAATCAACAAATAACAATCTCAAAACTTGTGCTTTCATTCAAATCGCTACTGTCCATCAGTTTTTCTACTCAATCATTAAAATTGTACATACACACCTTAAACGGCTTGCCCCAAACTGAATTACCTCCCGTTCCCGTACCAGTGGGATCTCCTCCTTGGACAATGAAGCCTTTGACAAGGCGATGAAAAATGGTTCCATCGTAATATCCTTCCAAACACAACTGTACAAAGTTTCGACATGCTTTTGGAGCCTCCCGTGACCAAAGTTCTATGTCAATGTCCCCCGCCGTCGTCTCCAAACAAATCTATACAACACAAAAATACATTACTTTAGTCAAAACTATATGTTAAAACCCACAATCTTTAATCACAGATTATCCAATCTTCAACTTGAATTACCTTCCCCTCCGTCGGAGGTTCCTGAATGTAAATGTTACTCATTTTGACAGTCTTGTTTCACTGCCTTGTTCCAGTGAACTAATTAACAACCACCTAAATTAACTTAAAACTTAACTAATTATTATTTAGAGATTATACACATTTTAAAAACACTCTACCAAGCATTTTACTTTTACTTCAATGCACTCTACTCATTAAATGCAGCTTTGATGTTTGCTGTTTTTGGGTTTTGTTTACCGAAAGGGTTCTCAAGTTCAAAAAATGCGCTTTCTTCGCTGATTGGCCGAAACTGACAGTGTTGTAGCAGCTGACCTGCAGTCGGACTATTTGTGTTTCGTCAATTCCCCTTTTTGCTTATTCCTACTGCCTCTTATCCTTTTCTCAGCAGAAGAAAAAGCAGTCAAATAATCGCTCTGTCATTTTTTGCAAACTCACAATTTTTGGCAAATGCAAACTTGTTCGTTTTTACTACAACTTATTGTTTGTTACCAAGTTACAATTAATTCCTGGAACTATTAGTATTTAAAAATACAATTTAATTTTAATTGTCAATCTAGCTAGTTGAACAGTCAAAGTGTAGTTAATTATTGCGTAGTAACTAGCTGCAAGAAAAGAGGTAATCAGTAATTGTAATTATTTTGTTTGTGGCATTTCAAATAAGTTAGATTAAAATTGTGTTTTTAGTGGCTAAATTACATGCTTTATTTGTAAAATTAGGTAATCATGTCTGAGGGTCACGAAGATTTAATTGCGCAGTTCAGTGAGATTACGGGTGCGGATAATGAAAGAGCGAGGTTTTATCTAGAAGCCTCTGGCTGGCAAATGCAGGTTAGTGTTTAATTTATAATTAATAGTAATAGATAAATACTTTACATATTAATCTCTGCCAGCTGACATTTAAGAAAACTATTGAAAGTGTAACTTTTAATTTCTAAACTAACTTTTTCTTTGTTAGTTGGCCACTCAAAGCTTTTTTGAGGGCGATGGGGAACCAGAAGACATGGTCCAAGATAATGAAGACTCTGATCCGGAAGTTGACGCTGAAACTCGGCAAAGACTTGTTGAACAAAATATTCAAGGAATGCTTCGTCAGATGATCCCACAAGGTACTGCTGCTGCCGCCGCGGCAGGTGCTGGTGGTGGTAAACCGAAAACTAAGAAGGCTAAAAAATCTGCTGCTCCTCGATCTGGAGTTATGACTCTAGGTGCTTTGAAAAACGAAGAATCTGAAGATGAGAGCAGCGATGAAGAACAGAAGGGTCAAGCATTTTATGCTGGAGGATCCCAGTCAAGTGGACAGCAGGTTCTAGGACCTCCCAGGCGTCGAGATGAACTTGTAGCTGAGATGTTCCGGAGAGCAAGGGAGTAAGTTGATATTAGTGTAGTTCTAAATTAACGTATCGTTTGCTTAAGTCAAGTGTGATTATAGTTTGGATTTTTTGTAATTTTTCAAAGGGCTGGAGCTCAAGAACTCGAAGGACCCCCTCAAATGATTAAGAAAAAATCTTCAGCTGGTGGTGGTGGTGGTGGTGCATTTTCTGGTGCCGGCTACAAACTGGGTGACACTACCAGTGAAGCCGGTGAAACTGTTGGCTCGTCTGCCTCTAATGCAAACACAACAGAATCTCGAGAGGTTGGTGTAGTACTTCGCCTTTGGAGTGCTGGCTTTACTGTCAACGATGGTCCACTACGCAGCTACACGGATCCATCCAACATGGAATTCCTGTCGTCTGTCAAACGGGGTGAAGTACCCAGAGAGTTGATTAGGGAGTATCAAGGTCGAGAGATCGACATGACCATGGAAGACAAGAGACATGAAGACTATGTACCGCCCAAAAATCAGGTTGCAGCGTTTGTTGGCAAAGGACATACTTTGGGTAGCCCAGCTCCTGCGACAGTTGGTTCCACGGGGGCACAATCAGAGGATGATAAGAAGGCTGGCGAAACGGCTGCCCGAGAGCAGGTCCCGTTAGCCGATGGGGCTCCCACGACAAACATTCAGTTTAGACTTTCCGACGGTTCTCGTCTTGTGGCCCGCTTTAATACAACTCATACTGTTAATGATCTTCATAGTTATATTAACGTGTAAGTCAAGGTTAACTCTTGTCTAAACCCTTTCCCTTTTAATTAATCTGTAAAATGTTCTGAATATAATGATGATGGCTTTTTTGTTGTAGTGCAAGACCTCAGTATGCAGCCGTCAACTACGTGCTCACCCTGTTCCCCAACACAGAGCTCATCGACAAGTCCCAGACTCTAGAATCCGCTAAGCTTTCAAATGCCGCTTTAATCCAAAAAATTAAGCAGTAAAACAAGATTGGTGATAAATGGTAAGGTAAGCTTAGCTTTACTGTTTAGGTTACAGAAAGAACTCACTTCCAATTTATCATCCAATCTCTTGTTTTAGTTATCGCAAAAAATGTTTCAGATTATTTTCAAAGGAAGTCAATGAGAATTATCATTGTGTACAATGTAAATTGAAAGGCAGTCAGTAAATTCATTCATCAATTTTAGAATTTAGTCTGTTTCATCTTAGTAATTAATTAATTAGTAGTCTTCTATTATCACTGGATTAATATACTAAAAGGAATCACCACCATTTAATGAAATTTTCAGTTATTTCCAGCATCCAAGCCAGTGCACACGTTTTGTAATTTAATCAACAATTAACTGTTGCAGTAAAGTATAGAGTAATAGAGTGTGAAATATATAATTATAGTCATTCATTCCTCCTCCCATTTCACTTGTTTTGTTATTGTCGATTTTCTAAAGAACGGTGATTAAGATGGTAAGATTTAAATAGCGTTTTTAACATAACGTTTACTTAAATATGCATATATTTAATATGTATTTATAATTCGTAAAAATATGAGAAAATAAAATGCGACGAAAAAATTGAAGTGCTTATATTTGATTGAGTCATTGATTTTTATTCGGTTAGCCAAACAGATAATTTGATTACATCACCATTCATTACGTGTACAAAAATTGATACAGAAACCAATTCGTGGGTGATTGGCACAAAGATTATTTTTTACAAATTACTTAATCTCAGAAGATAATTATACCAAAATTTAAATGCATTTGTTCACTGACCTTTTTAATTGGAGTTAAATTGCAGTGATAACTTTACCTACACAAGTCACGATCTTTATTGTCATAAAAGTGTAACAAGCTTTTCTTAAAACATATTTTAACAAGTAACAACGTATGCGACAATAAACGATAACAACTTTACGTTACAACCTATAATTCTCTTCTGATTGGCTAATTACTTATTTACAGATTATCAAAACGTCTTTTATATTAAAATCTCAACAAATTGTTTTTACTTAGCTGCGTCTGCAATCTAGTTACCTACCTATATTAATTCAAACAATTAAAACGATTTTGTTCTCGTTTAATGTTTGTAAGGCATAAGGACTCTGTTTTTGAGGATGAGTCTTTAAAAACAAGATAAGGTATTAATTAACCACGTTCCTAATTACAAAAAATAATGAGGTAACTTAACCTATCAAGTAGAAAATAAGAGGAAGGAGCTCACTGCATAACTTAACCACTTAACTTTTTAATGACTGATTAACGAATAATGATTGAATTTGTCCGTATTAAATTACAACACATCATTGTCTTGTGCCTTTTTCGGGTTATTCTGATGTTTCTCGCTGAAAATGCTATCCTGATGATGTGAAACTTTTTTGTGCACTTTCAATCCACCAAACTTGCCCATTCCTCCCCGATCCTCAACCAAGTTGTCTACCACCTCGCCACTATTTTGGACGGGGTTCTGATTCTTATTGCTTGCCAACACTTGGTCACCTTCATTATCGGGTGGCCTTACGCCATGACCATTCCTAATGACAAATGTGTCATCGATTTGAGGCTGCTGTTGTTGCACCGCAGGGTCTTGTTTTGCGTCATAAGCACCTACACCACCACCGCCCAAATTTAGCTCGTTAATGGAGCCAGCACCCAAGGCTGGATTGTGGTTTACGTCTAGGGGATGAGAACGCAGGGCAGCAGCAGCACCTCCGGCTTGAGAGGAAGGAGTTCCAAACACTTCCAGAACCTCGAGCACATTTCGAAGTCTGTCGTATTCATGCTTGTAGATCAGAAAACAAATGAAGCTGACCAGGCCCAGGGATACGATCATTAATTGCTGATATTTCTTCATTTTTCCTTTTCGTCTTTACTAAACTAGCCACCTTTTTGATTGATGATGTTGGGAAATTGGCTTTTATCTTCCAATCATGACAGTTTCTTGTAGTAATCCCGTTGATGCCTTAACTTCCTGCAAAAACAAAATCCAAATATATTGTTTTTATTTAAATACCTTACTATTGGCTTGTTTAGTATATTTCCGTCCGACTCATTTCAAAACTTCAATTTTAGTAATCAACTTACGTCCAAGTCCCATGAACTTGAAAAGTGAAGCTATGAAAAGAAGTTTCGATTATCCTTGAGAATGATTTCAAGATGACCTCCAGTTCCAGTCACAGGCCAGCAATGTTTTTAGTTTTCTGTCTTCACAACAATTTGAAGCAACATAAACCAGCTACTTTCATCATTCTTCGGGGCACAGAGATGGGTCGTTTTGTTGTACACCACCTATAAACGTACACAGCTTCAAACATTGAAAGATTGAAACATTGCTGGCTTCAGCTTTGCCAGAAACAACATCTGCTGACTGGTATGTGATGTGATGTGGTTAGACAACTTGCGCTATGCGCTATATGCATCAAAATTTTGACTAACAATTAAGCATGATAGTAGAGCTATGTGATAGAGCTGCTGGATAAAATGACTAGTTACGTTTCATAGTTACAAATTCCGCTGAAAAACCAGCATATATTTATTAGTTTTCGAAACACACGATCACCATTTGATGGCAATAAAACTATTTATTACATGAAAACTCTGGGCATGTAGACGGCTGTTAGTTACTTGGTAAAATAAGCTTTCAAGAATACTTTTAATAATTTATAGTTACAAATAAAATAAATTACGAGTATGCTAATAAATATAACTGAATAAATAGAAATATATTAAGTTTATGTCATATATGCAATATGTATGATAAGCATGAATAATGATAATTGAACCTTATCAGAAAAAGCTACAGCTACGTAATTGCTAGAAACAAAACATATGCATAACAATTTACAATATATTTTCTTAGCTGCTCTTATGATTTTACGTTGCAAAATAGGCCAGCTGCCTTCGGTATTCGGTATAGTTATGACTTTATAAAAATTATTAAAATTAAAACAATAACAAATTTTGCTTACTCTGGGAAATGTACACTGGAATTATATAAGTAAAATTACTTTGGAAAATTATCAAGTACGCTGTATTTCTCTGTTATATATAAATAACATATTATAATTCTACTAGGCTACGATTCAACAAGATAAGATTCCTTATCAATTTGTCATAAAAAATAGTTCGTAAATCTTTTTTCTTCTCATTTTTTTTTAATTTACGATTTTTTTTACATTTAAAATGTTTTAATGCTGTTGAACGATAAATTGTTATTTTGATTTTCTAGAAAAACATGTGAAAGCTCAATTTTTAGTACTTTTTGGCATTTTGTGATTGTTCAGCATTCATGTTACAACAGTATCTATAATAAATGCACTATAAATAAATAAATACTTTTAGCAATCAAAAAATTAAGTACTATTCTAAATAAAATGCAGTTAAATAAATGCCTTTAAATTAGCTAAAATGAAAGAATCTTTTACAAAAGCATCCACAAGAGGATTGGACTGATTATCTGTGTACATGATTTGGTATGGTATGGTAGACATTTAAGACTGCTTGTTTGATGATTATCGATTACCAAAAGGGAATATTAAGACCTAATTAATCAAGTACTCTAGTGGCTGGATGTGATGTGGTGGCCGTGACTGCATTCTATGGCTTCATTCAAGAAGGCAATTATGGTGACTTGACTGAAAAACGTAGTAACTACTTTGCAAGTTGCAATGCAATAATAAGTTAGTTTTCTTCACCGTTATTCCTCTTCGGTTCAGACTTTTACGTGTCGTTGGTTAACAAAAACATTCATTTAAAAAATTCGGCTTGCATTTCAACTTGTTTCTTAGTCTTCAATTCTTTCTGTCGTTGGATTGCCGTAGGGGTTCATAGGAATAGTTTCTTCGGGAAAGGACTGTCTATCCTGGGCGGAAATCTGGGCTATTTTACTATTAATACCACCAACAACATCTGCACCAGCTGCAGAATTTTTGTACGATGATAGGGACGATTGTCTTCGGTCAGCGGCTAATGCGTCAACGGCATCAATAGTCATGTAACGGAGTAGAGTGGACGGAGCGTAAAACTGTTGACCGTCGGTAGAGTCGTAGTGCATGTTATGATCTTCGCAAAAGCAGAGAAATAAGGTGTCCACAGCCATCTAATGAAATTAGAAAGTCAGTTAATCCCCAATTATAGTTATCCTAAAAATTTAGAGTGATTTTTGAAGTACCTCAAACACGGAAATTACACAGTGAGCCACAAAATAGGAGAAAACAATTGTAAGCAACACAGGCATCGCGTAAAAGTACAATCGGTTATCCTGCTGAAAGTACACTACTGCAATAAGTCCGGTGAGTAACGCTGCTGTACATTTTGCCAGGAAGAGAATGCAGTCGCCAATGCTGTTTATTACACTTATCTGCAAAGCGTTCTGAACAAGGGCTGAAAAAGCTAGTTTTGCTGCTGGACAAAATCCCACGCCTTGGATGGCTATTACAGTGTACGCGTTGTGGTGCACGTAACGCATGCATCTTTCAAAGCAACAGAGGCACTGCAGACAACACGCACTTAACCAGCGGGCCCATTTGTAGTCATCCCATTTTCGCAATCTGTTTCAATTTTTTTTACTTAATTAGCTATTTGTTCAAAGTTCATATTCATAACAGGAATTTTATATTCCATACAAGTTTCTTACACTCTATCAGCAAACTTAAGTACCAATCTAGGAACCTTCACCAAAGTTATCAGTAGGGATCCCAGAGCAACGCTGCCAAGATGATACTTTATTAGCCTGAAAACCGATTCCATAATGACGCATCTCAGTGTCGTCCGATTCCTGTTTAAAATAAGGCATTTTAGTTTTGAAACTTCTTCATAAATCGAACAAATATCGTTGTATGCTGACGGAAGCGTAGTTACCTGGAAAAGTACCAAGCCGCAACAGAACTAGCGATGACCATTTGCTGACAGCCTAAAATAAACTCGGAACACCATACCAACCCAATAATGTAGATCCACCAGAGGTACTTGACCCAAATGCTGTCGGAATACTCGATAAGTGTGAAAGTGGGCATGGAACTCAAGGAAACCGAGCGGTTTTGTGGATGCAAATCAGTTTGAGCTTGAGCTTCTGGAATGTCTGCTTCTGTCGTGTCATTCATTAGCTGATCTTCAATCGTTTCATTTGAAATTGAAAAGTTAGAGAAAGAGTTGACAAGAAGATCAGATTCGCCGATGCTGCCTTGTGTGTAGAAGGGTACGTGTTTTGGTAGTGGCTCGTCTGCCGTTGCTAAACATAGAACAATGTAGAGCCAAGCACAAAAGAAAGCGGTGAGGGAAAGATAAGTCAGGAAAGGTTGGATAACCAAACAAGGCATGGCTATTAAGGCGGATCCAGCTTCACGGAAAAGTCGCACCACGATACGCACACGGTTGCGTAAGTATACCACAATTAAAACCAGGAGAAATGTAAAAATTGTGGAAATAATGCTGTAGGACAAGAAGGCTGACTCATTGCGAACTATTTCATTTAGCATCATATTTCGATCCGTACTATCCAGTTGCATTTTAATACTTGCGTAGGTCCACCACATGAATGCCGTAAAGCCAACACAAATAAGTGCGGTGATGATCATGATAAAGTAGGAGATCAAAGCAGTCATCCAGTGAAGCAGGATAATAAGCGCGAATGAGATCACTGCAATTAAAACAATTTATACAATGAAACAATAAGATAATCGTACGATTAAACATAATATATTTTGGATGATAAAAACTAAGTTTTTACCAAACGAAAAGCTGGTTAACACGAGAACTGACACCCAAGTGACCGCAAGGTCTCCCAAAATTTGCTTGAAAATGTTGAGGCTATTGAGGTACTCGTAGATATTCTCGAAGGCGACTCCTTTAAGTTTGGATGTTGGAACGGGAATGCACCTTTTCAAAATGGGCAGACTGGAACACCAAAAAATTAAATCCATTTAATTTCTTTCTAGTCTCAAGAAATACTTGACCTTGAACTTAATTGCTCACCTAGAATAAATAGGAAATTTTGGGCAGTCCGTTTCCTCTACTTTAAAACCAAGCTGTGATGATGATAACAACGACGTGTTGTCCGTTTGGTCGGTAATGTTATAGTTGTACTGACACAAGTTGATGTTTCTCTCCTCATAAAATCTGATTAATCCCTCCATATTTTCAATAACTGTAGAGGGACATTCTTCCACACAAATCCGTTTGGAGGTGTCCATTTCGTGAAGGTTGAAGAAAAATACGTAAGGTTTGTCGGTCATATCCCGACCAGATAACGACATCTCGTCAAAGCCTGCGTTAGTTGTGCCACACACATTTCCAAAACTGTCCATCCCATTAATTAGCCTCAGTGGATTGCCATAAACAAGCGCAAATACTCCTATAAGAAGCTACACAAAAAAATACAAACAAAATTACAACACATTCAAAAAACCAAGAACAAACTATAGTTAATTATCTTAACAAAATTATTATATTAGCTTACCAAAATACAACAAAACATAATATACACTATAAGATAAGCGCAATCCGTGCAGCCTCTTGGTTTTGGAATGACAACTTCGTGTTCCACCTTGTTCCCATCCTCCTCCTCTGGAGACCCTCCGCCATCACAGCAACAGCAACTTGCAAATACTCCAAGTCCTCTATTCCTTTGTCTCTTCTTCTCTTGGTTATCTTGGTCAATTATACTACCACTCCCGTTAACCCCTCTGACCACCCCACTGTCATTACTACTTCCCCCATTAAGTGTACCCTCTGTCGACATAGTTACTCAGAAAATGATTTTGTACTTGGATCCTCTCCCAGAAAATATAACAGAATGTCAAGTCGTAGGAGCCGTAATTCGAAAGACATCAAAAAATTGATAAGGTAATTGGTCAGGTTGATATGAAAGACAATTCAGTTCAGCTGCATTAAAACGTGGTCCCAAAAATCTGCAAAAACAAATCAAGTCAGCATTCATTTAAATTGATAACTTTTGACTCAAAATAGTACCCCATTCCATTACAATTATCTGATTATTTGCTACCTTTAAAAAGTCAGTTTAGTTGCTGTACAACTTCCAAAGCTCCCATTTCAAAAATCACACTGATTTTTCCGATTTCTTAATTAAAACATCTCTTCACTCTCATTAACCATATCCGGAAGTCACTGCTCCTTCCCCAACTATCGTGATAACTTAACACTTGTCACCTTCAAAAAAGGAATATCGAAAAAGGCCACAAAAACTAATAACTCAACTTAATTCTGATCTATCACACCGAAATTTAATTGGAACATTGAAACACATAAACTGATTACTTTTTAAATTATAATCTAATTTTAACAAGTTCCTCTGTTTTGTTTACATTTTCCACCTACACCCAAAACATAAAAAAAACCTCATTTAGCTACCTGCCTGCCTGCATGTATTGACTTTTGAACTGAATTGAATAGAATGCTTGCATTGTAATTTGTAAAATGCATTGAAAATTGAAATACTATCCATCTGCTCTCACTCCGATCACCTATTAGCTATCCATCCATGTCACTGTTTTACACACCGCGACCGCACTTCTCCGTACTTTTTTTAAAAATAAAAACCAAACCAGTGATCAAGTCAAGTTCCTACTTCCTATCCCTTCTTTGCTTTTTCCCTACTTCTAACTTATTTTAACAACTCGCTCTTTTTTTACTCCTTTCGTTTTACAATTCACACTTTTCTTGTCTTTCTGCTCTGCATTTATGCTGTTTATAAACACTTTACTTTTACACACAACAGAGAAACGGTGACGATGATGATAATGATGAGTTTTTTTTTGTTCAACTTCAACTTGTTGAGTAAATCGGATGAGGTGTAAATTGTTCGAAAGGGTTGTGTGCTATGCCATCATGATTATGATAGGAGTGTTGGGTGTTTTGTTTGTTATGCACGAGTCAAATATTATGTACCTCGGCAATTTTATATCGGCATTATCCAATTCATTTAAACATTGAAAGGGTTAAACTCTATTTTAAAAAGAGACAAGACAGGTAATATAATGCATACGATCAGATCAGATCAGCCAATACAGTACATCATGTTTATAATCTGAATTGCTTTGGCTTCTCGGGGCTTCTTTATGCGCATTTTTTTTTGCTAAAGATCATTTTTTGTTTTGAAGGAAGAAAGGAGGTAAACTAAAAGAATTGTTTTTTTTAAAGAGTTTCATTGTTTCATTTTGAAAAAGAAAAGGGTTAATTCAGAAAGAGAGCGAAAATTTCTGTCAAAAGAATGACAAGGAAACCAAACCGTTAGAAAAAGTGGGCAGTTGCTATCTGGCTATATGTGATGTGATGATGTAATGATCAAATGTGTAATGAAATAAAAATTGCGAATGAAACGGCATATTGCATGCGAATGTGAACAAGATGAACTAGCTGCATAGCATCTGTCGTTTTTATCTATTTTATGATTTTTTTCATCTTTCAATTTTTTTTGTTGCAGACTTGACGACTCGGACTGGCCATGACTGCTAGATTCAATATGACTTGTGTTTGTTATGTTATGATATGATTCTTATTTATGCATGCATGTTGTTTAAAACTGAAAAAAGTATAATTTTTGAAAGACATTTCTGATACATGTATTTGTATGCAATGTGGAAAATGACAAATAACCCAATACATTAAATGGGATCGATTGAAAAAATTGAAATTAAAATGACGCCCACTCAATAGCATGTATAGTTTCAAGTTTATTGTGGCGTTCGATGAGGGATCATGATCAGATGAATGATCTATGATCTTGTATATTGCTCAATTTAAAAATGCTGCTTACATCATCTCACCACCACAGATCATAGCAACCGGAAACTGACATGGAGTTTAGCAAAAAGGGCGAATTGGATTTTATTGTGGGTACATTATTGATTATGATAGCAGGAAGGAGATTGGGAAAAATTGGTCTAAATTCTTCCTCTCACTCACATCACATCGCATTTAGCTTTAAAGAAGTTAGTAGTATCAAGTTCATTACAAAATTACGTCTTTTGAATGATGAAAACAATGATTGATGTTAATATGATGATAATTACAAAGATGCCAATGTGTAAATTGCAAATCACTTTTTT